>QOCX01004035.1:0-10697 GCA_005959815.1 Sarcophaga bullata | reverse complement strand
TGCCTGTGTTAATATTATACATGAGTGGCGGGACCCACAGTTTAAAGTAGACTCCGAACGACAGTTTTTTGAGAAACTTTTCATGGCAATTTTATTTACTTTCAGAGTGGTTTTGCCAGAAATCTGCTGAGAGGAAGCCGCCGAAGAAATATTTTTTTCGGGTATTCGAACCCTGGCCTTTCGTCTAATAAGCCAACTCACTACCTACTAGATACGCGCGACTACAATTACTTGTTCAGCTAGAAATATTTGTTAACAAATTCAAACAAAGAAATGAATAAAAAAAACAAGATGGCAAAAATAATATGTGACAGATTTCTGAAAGACAAGAAGGAAGGAAGAAAAATTATTGTTGAATTGATGAATCGATTGTTTGTGTGATATAAACCAAAGTTTATAAAACGTTTAAACAATACTTTTTTTTATTATTCATAGACTTTGTGTGATATAAACGACAACGTATTTATCTTTTTGCTAATTAGCCAGTAACAACTGTAAATATATTGTATTTACTGTTAAGTAAATATCGTATTAAAAAAAAATAAGAAAAAAAAGAAGAAAAAAGAAGAAACAATTTTTTTTATTATTTTATAAACAAACACACATAAAAGATTACTTAAACTGGCACAAAACTACATTTATTTACAATCTAAATATATTCACACAATAACATAAATACACACATATACACACATATACACATATACGTACAAAGGTATAGGAATGTAAACGGAAAGAGAATGTATGAATGTACGTGTGAAGACTCGTATGCAGTTATGCAGCTACAGTTGTTTACGTATGTAGGATTTACAAAACCTATATACAAGTATGTACGAGCATAAAAATTATATGCATACGAAGCATGTGCTTCGTTTCATATACATACATATGTATGTATGTATGTATGTATGTATGTATGTATGTATATGCATACAATGTATATAACTCTATGTATGTAGATATGTATGTCACTAGAAATATTTAGATACATACATACAAACATGTCGTATACTGTATATGCTATGTTGAGATGTGTATTTATACAGGCATACGTTTATACTATGTAATGTTGACCCAGAGTTATGGAAAATGCCAAAGTGGAAGGGTTAGGAAGAACAGAGCAAAAAAAAATATGAAACGAAATAAAATGAAAATAAAAACAAAAATTATATAAAACAACAACAACAACAACAACAACATGGTTATCCCATGAGCTATAAAGTTCATCAAGAATAAGAGTATGCCACGACATTAACAACAACCCAACAAGAGTTTGTTAATGCGACTATGTTTTCAATTTTTATTAAGAGAGTAATGCAAGCAACATATTTACACTCTCTTTATTTAAATGCTCTCTTTATTTTGAATTAAACTTTCCATCACAGAGAGAGAGAGAGAGACAAAGAGAGTGAGAGAGAGAGAACATAAGCCTGGATGTTGGAATTTCCTTGTAAATACGAGTACAACAGCAGCAGCAGCAGCAGCTGTTTTATTCACTGTTAGCCTTACACAATAAAGCTTTAAAGAGAGTAAAACACATACAAAGAGAATGAAAGTACGAGAGAAACTAAAAATATTCTTTGTATTCCAGTTCTTAGTGTTTTCTGTTAATTGTTAGAAAAAAAAAAGAAGGAAAAAATGTCATGGCAAAATGCTATTGGAAATTACGGAGAAGGACTCTGTTGGTGTATTACAAATACAGGAAAAATAAAAATCTTTTAATTTTTATGTTATGCTTGTTGGTGTTGGTGTTGCTGTTGCTGTTGTTGTTGCCCACACTAATAATAATGGGGTTTAAAATGTCACTAACTAAGTTAGACTTTAGCTTACCCGTACAATTTTTTTATGTGCTGGTTTTGATGTTGTTGTTGTTGTTTATTTATTTACTTTTGTCCATGGGTTTTTATTTTTGCTTAATTTTTCTAATTTAGCTACCATGTGCGAATGTATGTGTGTGTGTTTATGAATGTGTTTATAAGAGCGCTTATTTGTATTTGAATTCGAAATTAAATGTTTTTTTTCATTTTTCTCTTTGAGTTCCTGACAGCAAACGTTTCACAGAAACGAAATAAAACCCCCTCCCCCCCCGAAAACAAAGTCAAGTTAAAACAAGCCCCAATGAAATACAAAGAGAATACAATGAAAAGGAAATGATTTAAATTTTATACCGTCTTGACCAACACAGCACAATTTAAGAGTGTGTGTGTGTGTGTGGCGACCACCCATTGTTTTATTGTGAGCCGGCTAATTTGTTCTACAAAAGACGAACAGATTTAAGCATTCGTTTGTGTATGTGTATGCCCCGTGTGTGTATACTTGTCGCTAACGAACAAACTTCTTTAATTTAAGGCTTTAAACGATTTGTCTAAAGCGGTGAAATGAAAGCTTGAAATGTTTGCACCAATGTATTGCAATAGTAAAAACAGAAAATACCAGCGTTTGTGTTCAACTTTGTTGTTTTCTATTAACGGCTTTAATATCTCTCTAGAGGAGTCATAAATTTGAAGTAAAAAAATAAATTTTGAATTCAGGAATAAAAAAACTTGGGGAATTAAAACCAAGAAATTTTTACAAAAAAATCTCTCAATCTTGAGGTTTTTCACACGAAATTATGTGTCCAAGTGAACCAATCTTTTCTCTTCCGTGATGTCGTCCCCGTTCACATTTCATCTCGGACTTCACACCTTTATGTTTGGGCAAACCAACGTATTTGCGTAGGCTTTCGTTAACTCTTTGGCAATATTTTTTTCGTATTTCCTCAATGCATGATTTGCCTGGTTTTGATTTTACTATGCATTGGTTTCAGTTTGCATTTCTCTGTCTTGGGTGAGATATCCGTAGTCTAGTAGGTAGTGTATTGACCAATTAGACGTAAACGAGTGGTTCAAACCCTAGTCCAGGGATCTCAAATAAAACAAAATCTGAAAGAATATTTATTTGGAGACTTTCCTCTCACCAGTTGTCTGCAAAAACTGTGAAAGTGAAATAAGAATCGTCATGAAAGTAAGCAGTAGCTCAAGCATGCTGCAGTGGATGAAATTTAACACAGAGACTGGGTGGGGTAGAGAACCGTGCGACGTCACAGTGTTTCCCATTGCTTTGCCTTGTTTTAGCTTTCACTGGTGGAATCTTGCACGGGTCTATTTCGAATATGTTGCTTCGCCCGAAAGAGTAAAAAATTTGCGTTTGGATTGTAAAATGAGCGTGCCGGTTGCCTGGCTGTGTCAAAGTTAACTGATTGTTCCGGAGAAGATTGTGCACTTGTTGGGGGTGCTGTGTGGCCCGTTTTAGTGTCTGCGGTTCTCTTTTTGTAGTAACCCCGTTGTTGTTGGGGTTAGTATAACGGTGCAAAAAACTTTTGAAAATTTGTAAACTCTCCGGAATTGGTTGAACTCTATCGTTGGTTATGCGTCTTAATTCATCGATGGCTGCCATTTATTATCTCCTCCTTTGGTATTGTAATAACCCCGTATTGTGTTGGTATTATACGAGTGCAAAACCCTTGTTTGAAAATTTGTAAAAACTCTACGAATTGTTTGAACTCTATCACGATTGTTCTGGTTCTGCGGTCTATATCATCGATAGCTTGCAGATTTTTTTTCCATTATAAAGAGTCCCTTCTGCGTCCGATTACCCATAATAAAGAAGCGCCTCAGAACAAATCTAATCGATAACTTTCCAGTAGGTTCCAGGCCTTCGCCCTGCCTTCCCTTGCTAGCTCATCTGCAGCTCCTCTGATCAACCCAATGCCTACTTGTAAGCCTTGTAAGAGTCTTTTTGCAGACTGACACCAATCTCGAGTTAACACAGCGACTGTAATCTAGACAGTTAGTCTATCAAAATAATCTCATCCATACCCAGGTAACCTGGAATAGTCTGCACTTATCCGTGAGCCTGTAATACAGGCTAATGTCATCTCTGAAGTATAATGGATCTCTAAAGATCGCAAAACTTGCTCCCTATCTGGAAACAGTTCTGAGGACAGCTTGTTGAAGTCACATATTCTGACCATAAAGTCCAGGAAATCTGAAATCATTTTGAGTATAGCCAAGTCAACAACCTTTAGAGGCCTAATAATTAAAAATCCGCCTATTCTAGTAAGAATCTCTCTTTGGTGAACTATTCTAGTAAGAACCTCTATAAATTACACCAAAGAGTTCCTTGTTATATATTCCTTAAGCCCTTAACTGAAAACTTTACTAAAGTCATCCATTTCAGAGAGAAAAATTGTTATTGAGCCTCTTTAATCCAAAACGAAAACTAATTTTTGCATTCAAAAAAGGAATTCTATTTGAAGACGATTAGGTCGTACTGCTCAATGAAGGGTTGTAATGACCAATTAAGTGAGTAAACATTCGTTTTTGGCAAACTTTTTATATTTAAACACGCTCACATTAAATCTGTTTTTACCTTTAAGCATACGATTTCTAACTGCCTGTTTAACTGCACAAGCTTATTACAACGAATATTAAAAACCTAAACTAGACTTTCTTACACCCTGCCAACACCAAGGGAAATATCAAGAAAATGTGGAGTGGCGCCTCTTTAATAAAAAACGCATAAAAAATAAACATTTTTGATAAGCATAAGAGCAAAAAAAAAAGAGAAAAAAAACAATTTCATTAGAGACAGAATAATGCCTCCCATCTTCAAGATGATGTTGAAATGTCTCATTACACATTCAGGCTTAACGTACATTCTTAAAGGGAAATAATTTTTTGGTTTTTTTGTTTCTCTCTTAATACATGAAAATGATGGGAAATGTTGAACAGAAAGTTGATATATGATGATGTCAACCAACATGAGAACTTAATAAAGAAAATGTTCACAAAATTCTTTACTCATGAATATTCTAAAACTGTGAACTGTTGAAAAGATTTAATTTCTGTTGCTTGCTTAATTACTATGCACTTTTCACCTGTGGGTATTCAAAAATTGCGGGCATAAATTTTTTGATAAGATTTTTTCCAAATTCTTTTTTTTTTCTTGTCGTTCTCTTTTAATTTTGTCTTCATTATAAATTAAATTTTTTTTTAATTCTTTTTTCTTTTTTTTTTATAAAAAATCCAAACAAAAAAAAAAAAATTAAAAACTGAGAAGCACAACTCAAATTTGAATTGCGGGTATTTTTAACGTTGCTTATGGCAACACAACCCAGCCAAGCAATGAACCAAACCAGCCAGCCATACAGTAACCATCCAGCTAACCAAGCAGTGACACAGTGTTTGGAATTTTAATAAATCATGATACGAACGATGAACATGTTTTTATTAACGACAGTTTTACGCTCCAAAACAAAAATTTGCAAAAAAAAAAAAACAAAAAAAAGTAAAAAAATTTTCCAGATGTGCAGAAAAACAAAAACAAAGAAACAGCAGGGCATCATCAAATTCAAATTACAAAAGGATCTCTGCTCAGTTCTCTACCGATGAGTGTTAAGTGTGTGTTACGAAATTAAAATAAAAATATGTTGACAAACATACCGGTTATACTTTACTCTCTCTCTCTCTCTCTCACTCTTCTCTGCGCTTCTATACACAAAACTGGTTTATAAACACAATAACAGGTATTTCATTAACTAAAGTATGCAATGCACACTGATAATATGACGGTGTATTAACTAATGTAAGGGTTCACCTTCACGTATTACATACAGTGGGTGACAAAATAAATTCAATTAAGTAAACAAAAAGAAAAGCTAGGCTTCATAACTGCTACTTTTTTTCAAAAACTGTATTGGTTTTGGTATGATGTTACTTGCTTTGCCAGAACCATGTTATTTGGTTGTATTCCATAATACTTCAGTAGTTCAGGCATCAAAGTAGTGTGAAAGGAGCGGGACTAGGCTTCATAACTGCTACTTGTTTTTCAAAATCTGTATAGGTTTGTGTATGATGTTTCTTTGCTTTTGCCAGACCATGTTATTTGGTTGTATTCCAATAACACTTGGCAGTAGTTCGGCATCAAAGAGTGTGAAAGGGAGAGTGAGTGTTTGACTCTAGAATGAAATCTATTAGGAATTCTTCTTATGTCTTCGAAGTTTGTGCCGATCATAAGCAAACTATCTAACTGCTAAAGGGTCCTCTACTTGGCACAGATGAGATGGACTCGAGTGTGTGATTATTACCAGGTGCTGAATCAAGTAAACTCTCTCCTGGACCATAAGTTATGTGAGAGTTCAGCAGCAGCTAACTGCGCCAGAATACTTTTTTAAAACAATGAAGCAGTTTTTTTATACTCATTTCGTTGTGCTATTTTTCTTTTTACCCCTCACTGTAGTCAAGCTTGTAATATTTACACATTTTTGTGGTCATAGGTACACTGACTGTGGCTTAGAAAATTGTTATATGATATTTCTGAACAATGAATTCTTATGGCGGGCTGGTGGTATTACCCATTATTGCCATTGAAAGAAAAGAACGCGCATTACAAATTTATAATTGAGAATTAGCCGTACTTAACTTATTACCCTTACACATCGTATAAACTAGCGATAAAATTCATTGGAATGCTTTTTGGCACATCACTATATCAGGCCGTTATGTCTGCCCTCCGTCGCTCTCGTCCTCTTTCCTTACGTTTAACTACATTTGTGGACGTTTTGGTTGGATTTTTTCATGGCATCATTGATATTGATGTTGCTGTGCTTCCCATTACTACTGCAATATTCCATTTCGTTCGGGTTTGATATGTTGTGGTGAATATTGTGAGTTATTTTCATATTTTGTTGTTACTTTCGTACGGTTTTCTGTGGCATTTTTTAGTGGACGGAATATTAACTTGCTCTCGCGGCAGCCTAAAGGCTATTCAGGTTAAATGCCCTATTGGGCAGGTGAATGCAAAAGAATATGTGGGGTAGGCTAGACCAAAAAAAAAAATCATCACAACAAAAATTTGAAAATAAAAAAAACTCACAAATAAGGTCAGTATTAAAACAATTTAAGGCGTTGATTTTGGCATAAAAAAATCTACATGAATAAGGAGCGGGTTCTGTTAAAAGTCTGTGAATCATTGTCTGTTCAGCAAATATAAACGGGAAGAGCTTTGAACTTCTTTTTTGTGGGATACTTAATTAACATTTTTTCAAATTTATTTTCTTGATGCCATTATGTCAGTATTCTACTGTTTGAGTAATTTAAATGTTTTTTATGTTCACCTTAATGATTTGTAATGTTAAAATCAACAACAAGCAAATAGTAAAGAAAAATTGAAAAAATCTGCTGAAATGGCTGATTTTATTTCTATTCATGCATTTATTTTGTTATTGTTGTTGGTCTTTTACAAAAGAAAAAGGAAAGTAAAGTAAAGAAAGAAAGAAAAAAAAAACGTAAAAACCAAAAATTTTGCAAAGGAAAATTTTGCCAAAGAAATTGAAAATGTTTTGTTCAATCAAATAAATAATGACATTTCAACCACATTATGAAACATTTAACATTTGCCCAACCAACAACTACAACACAATACGGTTATTCTACATGTACAACGTTTATTTTTTTTCTTCTTTCGAGCGTTTTTATTACTATTTAGAACAAAATTAGCGAAAGAAAAAGGTATTGAGGCGGTCGGCAACAGTGGGATAGGGGTAGGGGGCTTAGGAGTGTATTCATTAACAAATAGTCTTAAATAATGCTAAATATTAATGTGCGTTTGGTATTGTTGGTATTTTCGTCTATTATTCTGGGTTTCCAGTGGATTTCTTTGGGCACGTATTTATACTAGCATTATGCCATTGAATATGTGTTTGTGTGTGTGCATAGGAAAACTGTTGATTTTTTATTGACCTCACAATTCATTTGTTAAAAAAGTACTTTTAAACACACTCACAACAGCATGATAACAATATATGGACAACCATTATTATGGCGATGCAGCTTAACAGTACTGGGTAATAACAGAGGAATTAAAAGAGACTTTAGAAAGCGCCTCTTAAGTAATACGAAATCGTTTTAGTTTCCTTTCAAAGTTTAATTCAAACATACTAAATCAAGATTTTCAATCTTCAGAACTATAGGACTAACAATAAAGTAGCCGTTTTCGTAAGTGTAGCGAATTTCATTTTCCTTTCTGTCCTAGTAAACGAAAAAATGGCTACAAACATTTCCAAAATCAGGCTTCTCATATCCATCATGTTGTGTGATTTTACTTTTATTTGAGCAGCTGCGGTATTAAACTTTAAATCTATTCGAATGTATGGATGTTTTTAAAGCACGATTTTACTTTTGAGTTCTTTTCTGAAATCTGTTGAGAGCAATTCAATGAAGGAATATTTTTTTTTCCCTTCATTTTCGTTTTAATTTGAGATATCTGGTCCTGTGGTCACATCTAATAAGCCTAACAGTAACCTACTACATTTAAGGCTATATGACAACCAGCAAAATTAAATTAAAAATGTGAACAATCTAAACATGATAACCATTTTAAAAGCAACCATAGAAATTGGGATTTTTATTTTCGTTCTTCGATTTCCTTTTAAATTGGCTTTTCAATTAACCACGAGGCGATACATGTTCTTGCAAGAATGAGAGAGATGCAAACAAAACAATAGTTCTGCGTTTTAAACTTGTGATGCCCTGCTAGGTTTTTCGCATATAAATGAAAATTTCCGTTTTGTGAAAATGCAAATAAAAAAACTTTTTCTTTTCCAATTCAAGTTCTATGCGCACTCGCTCTCCTCTTTTTCAATTTCTGTTTCAGTTTCTCTGTTTTTTTTTACCACTCCAGTTGGCCTTTTAGCAATAAGCACAACTGAAATATTCATGTTGTTGCTATTACAGTGCTGACCTTTATTGGCAATAGTGTGTGCACATGTCGAAAAACTCATACTCACATGTGGAGTTACAGAACGTATGTGTGTGTGTGTTGGTGTGTTTACATTACACAATTCTTTACTACACTTTCTCGAGTGTGTGAATTCATGCTTTGGACGCCAGTCACAAACTATTTGTTTGAGTTCGATATTAAAAAATGACACAACGGAACGAAAACAAAAAAAAAAAAATAAAAAAACAAAAATAAAATGGCAAGAGAACAACAGCAACATAGAAGTAATAAACGAATGAAAATTGCCTTAAATTTGTATCAAGAAAAACAAAAAAAAGAAAAAAAGGAAAGGTTAACTGATATACAAATGCGTTCATAAACAATACAATTTAAGGGAATGTCATTAATAATCTAAGCGAATCATTGGATCAAGCAGTCTAAAGGATCCACTAAACATAATTTATGGTACGTTACGTGAAGGTACACTTTACTGTCCTACCGTTTTGCAAAAGAAATCGCAGTTGAAGGAGCAATAATTGTTTCATTGACTTTCAAAAGTGAAGGTTGACGAAGCGAAATAGATGTTTTAGGCACGAAAAAGGAGCGTATGGAAGGCATTACTCTATGAAAGTCATTATCAAACTCAAGAAGAACTTGTAAACTTTTTGAGAGCCACTTAGAGAGTCGAAAGCCGTTAAAAATGATTTTCCCTGCTCAAATACTTTTTGAAATGAACACCTATTAGCGGAGAAAATCTGTTTTACTACGACAACTCGATACTTAAGGAATCGTATTTAAAGCTCGATTAATCAGATAAGTAAACACAAAAACTGCGGACCTTCCACAGTATGCCAATAAGATAGGCAGGCTAATTTGGAAAAATTTTATTTGTGAAGTTAAAAAAGCACAGAAGTAATAATAAAATGACGGAAATGCTTTCTGGCAATCGGGTGGTATGAGTACTAATAATTTGATAATAAAAAAACAAATGGCATTTATTTATTTAATGCCAATTGTAGGGTACACAAATTGAAAACGAATAAAGTACAAATATGTGTGTATATACATGCACCCATACATATATGTTGTTGTAGACTTTTGGGTCGTTTTTTGTGTTAAGCACTCAGCCACTGAATTTTTATAGATTTTATAATTCACGCACACATACTCACACATACAACACAAACACACACTCAAATACCAGTAGTCGAAATAAAGAAGAAGATAAATTTAAACCCAAAGTATAAAACACTTACACATACCGTTACAAATGCAGACGAACACACACAAAAACACATTCAAGTGTGAAATATCGTATGTATGGGGGCAATACGAGATGTAAGATTTCCACCACAGGTCATTTCACAATCAAACGTTATATGGACCAGACGCATTATACAGAGATACAGCCGAAAAAAGTAAATAAAATATTGACTTTGAAATGGAGTTTTATGGGACAACAGTTCCTCAAATCTGTCGTACGGTAACGACTTTAAATAGTAAGACTTGACACTCTTGCATAAAAATCAATACACACCATACATGTATGATGAGATCAATTAAGTAAGTGTGTTGTAGGTGTTCGAGAAGATGTATACTGTTGTGACAATTGGAAAGCCTAGGTGGATTATATTGCGATTAATTTGTGTTCCTTAGATAAGAAAGAAAATGATTTAAAATGTGATTTTTTTCTTTCATCGTAAAATGACCCATATAAGCCGCAGTTCTGTGAGTATTTGAAAAGCCCAATATTGTGTTTGTTTGTGAATGAAATGCAAGCAGCGAGGAAATACACAATAAACAACTGAATCACGTATTTAAAGTTAAAAAGTGTAACATGTCGTAAAAACAAAATCTACTACTCGACACACTAAAATAAAAGTAAGAAGAGCAAAACTGAAAATGTGAAATGGAAATGAAAACTGTAACATGATGAT
>QOCX01004034.1:1039-14829 GCA_005959815.1 Sarcophaga bullata | reverse complement strand
TTTAATAAAATTTCACTGTAACGGATGTGACACTTTTTTAAAGGTCTTTAAAAATAGCCGAATTCTTAACTTCAATACATATTTTATTACATTACATTACATGAAAGAAATCTGTAACCGCAATTTCACCGTAACGGGTGTGAATTTTTAAAGAAATTTTTAGGCACAACTAACTAAACTAAATCGTAATACAAATTTGAATTGCGTGCTAAAGAAATGTGAATAATTTTTACAAAATTTTACGGGTATTTAATATTGAAAATTTTCCTAAAAATTTCTCAATATCAAATAATTTGTTTATGTAAACATTAATTATAAAGTTTAAAAAATGTCTTTATTATCAAGCGCTAACTACAAATTCTGAGGTGTTTTCGTTGTAATCATGTGTCACATGTAAATAGATTTTTATTGTATTGTTTTGTAAAAAAAGAGGAAATATTTAAAAGTTACTTTTAAATTTCTGTAAAGAGGCACATAGTAACGGTGTGATATTTATTATTTTGATTTTTTTCTGTCATTACAATTCTTATTGGTCGCCTGATTGATTTAATAAAAATTCTTGCATATAATTATCATTATTATCAAGCGCTAACTACAAATTCTGAGGTGTTTTCGTTGTAATCATGTGTCACAATGTAAATAGATTTTTATTGTATTGTTTTGTTAAAAAGAAGAAATATTTTAAAGTTACTTTTAAAATTTCTGTAAAGAGGCACATAGTAACGGGTGTGATATTATTTATTTTGATTTTTTTCTGTTCATTACAATTCTTATTGTCGCCTGATTGATTTAATAAAAATTCTTGCATATAATTATCATTTTTTTATATTTTATTTTTAAATTTATTAATTAAACAAACATTTTTTCTAAAGCCATTAAACGCCAAGCCATAAATGAAATATTTGGCTAAATGGCTGTCTATCTATACTCCAATGAATATTTATTTTTGGTACATTTTTAATTTTATTTTAGACTTTTTTATCTCCTTTTTTTTTGTGTAAAAGAAATGTTTGTTGTGCCAGTCAGTATTTCATCACAGCAACTAAAATAAACTGCTGAATAAGTTTAGCAAATATTTTGCTTCATTTCAGAACGAAATTTAATGAAGAAAAACGTAAAAAACTTATTTAAACAAATTGTATTATAAAAAAAAAGAATTACACGCGTTCCATTGGGTTTCTTTTTTAAAAACATAAATAATAGATTGTATTAAAAAAAATTTTTATTAAGCAAATTTGTTTATTTTACAAAAAAAAAAGAAAGAGAAGATGAAGAAGTAGCACAAGAGGCACTATTTTAATAGACTGAAAATATTTTAACGTACGGCAGGCATACCGTACAATATCTAAAACAGCTGTATGAGTACGTATACGAAAAGGGCAAAAAGAAAAAAAAAACAATAAAACCATGTGAGATTTTGTAATTGAAAATGAGAAGTCTTGGTATTTTTGTTTTCTAAAAAAAAAAAAATTAAATATTTATTTATTGTTTTTAAATAGTTTTTTTTTGATATTTTTTCTTTTTTCCTATTTTAGGCTTTAAAGGTCAGTTTGTTTTTATCTGAGGAATTTGTAATTTTTTTAGTTTCTTTTGTTTTTAATGTTTGCAATAAGTTTTTGTGTAAGAAAAATGAAACAAATTATTACAATGTTACAACAAAAAATGAAATAATAAAAATTATTTCAAAAAAATATTATAAATAATCCCGTCTGCAGTTTACAATTGTTATTTTATGGGCCAATTCATTACACAATGAAAAGATTTAGCAGCATATGGCTATTTTGTAAAACAATATTAAAAAAATTAATGTTTTGGTGTATCGGAAAAGAATTCCACAATTTTGCTATTTAGGTTGAATATGTATCATATTTATGAAGTATTGTTGTTAAAAGTGTAACGGGTGTGATATTGTTAGTTTTCAGCAGAACATAGAATTATTTTCAAAACTTTATTTTACGTATTTTTAAAAAACCTACAGGAGGCTAAATATCTGGAGCTAATAATATTGTAACGGGTGTTAAATTTTTATTAAATGTTTATTTTATCACTTATACATTATTATTATTACTTTTATGTACATAAATGGAATGTATTTTTCTATTTAAATTAAACACGCATCATTTCGTTTAAACTGGCGTTTGTAACGGGCGTGATATATATTAATATGACTGTTAGTTAGTCTTTGAATATCATAGAATTTTTGTAACATTTCATTTAATACCATCAAGTGTTATGTAGTAGCAGGTGTGACATTTAAAGAAAAAAAGCCTATTTTATTTTATTGTCTATAACTAATAATTATAAAATACACTTTCGACCAAAATATTCATCATGTCATCATTTTGAGCACAGTAACGGGTGTAATACTGTTTACTTTCAATTAAAATATATATTTTCAAAGATGCTTTTAAATCACCTAAACTTCTTCTGCTAATAACATTGTAACGGGTGTGACATTTTTATTAAAAATATATTTCATTAGTTATCTATGTATAGTCAATATGCTGTAATAAGATATAATTTTTCAGGTTCCATTTAGCTCATTAAAAAATAAATTACATAACTATTAAGTACTCATTTCTGAAGGATTAACTGTTAATAACTTAGTACACTGTTAACTACAAATATTATTGTATTGATTTGATTTCAAAGGAACGGGTGTGACTGTTTTTTTTTAGAACCCAAAAATATAAATAGAAAACACTTCTTTGTTATAAATTCGTTTTAAAAACTAAAATTAAGTTTTAACGGCCTTAGTATAATTATGTTTTGTAATTATGTATGTTTAAGGGTGTGACATTTTGTTCAATTTAATGAATTTGTGTCTTTTTGTTAATTTTATATTGTTCATAAATATTTTACTTAATAAGCAATTATTTTATGTATTTCGAATAATATTTTGTAGCTATTTTTAGTAAGTTATGTTTTCTTTGTCTTAATATATTTTTCTTTATAGGGTGGAACACAAATATGTATTTGTTTAATTTTTCTTTCGTTGATTTCAAATAATTTTTTTGTTTTAAGAATTTATGTTTTTTGTTTTTGTCTTAAAGTATTGTTCTAGAACGAATGTGACAAAGACTTTTTTCTTATTTTGTGTTTAAAGAAATTCATAGTTTTTCGTATATTTTTCAGTGTTAAAAATTTCATCATAAAGTATTTTTTTTTTTTTGCTGTCTCCTTTTGTAAAATAAATAATGGAAAATTATTGCCATTTAATATACAATTTTTTCTATGTTTATGTCACTGGTTTTATTAGAAACAATTATTTCAAAAATTTTCCAAAATTGTTTAAACATATTGATTGTGCGTTAGTCATGTTAAACATATTTTTTCTGGGAATATTTTTTTTTGTATTTATTTTTATTACCAAAAATATTTTCTTTTAAATTGTCAATTTCAATGAATGAATTCAATTGACCTGAAATTTTTTTTTATTTTATTACTTTAACTATTTACGCTTTTTTGTCTGGTGTTTCGCTTTTTTTTTTTAAGAATTTTTATCCTTATTATGACGGTTTTTATAAAAAAATTCGAAAAATGATATTTGACAAAGACATTGAATTTTTGGTATAGAAAAATAAAATTTGACATTTATTCCCCTTTCTTATTTCGGGTCGAATGAAATTAAACAATTATAATCTGCAGTCTAATAAAAACAGACTAAAAAAACGTGTTGTTTTTGTTTTATATATGTTTATTACTAAATCGAGTTGGTTTAACCATAAAAATTTTTTTTTTTTTTGAAAATAATTTATAAACCATTACTTATTTTTTTTTTTTTTTTTTTTTTTTTTTTTTTTTTTTTTTTTTTTTTTTTTTTTTTTTTTTTTATTTTTTTTTTTTTTTTTTTTTTTTTTTTTTTTTTTTTTTTTTTTTTTTTTTTTTTTTTTTTTTTTTTTTTTTTTTTTTTTTTTTTTTGGAGTACGGGTCACACTGTTACATTAAATTATGTTTATTTTTCGTAATGAACGAAGACGATGATGTTTCTATCAAAATTGGATTTATAGCAAGCCATTTTTAAAAATTAAGGACTTTATTAAAAGTAAGGGTGTTATATTATGGTTATACAAACTTTTTATGCACTTGTTATTGAGTCAGTTCTGGAAATACTGTGTGCATTTTTTTAAATTCTATTTATATTTGGTATGATTCACAATGCAACTGTTGACATATATTGCTTATGGAAAAATTATCATCAACTGTGATAACGAGTGCTTTCTGCAGCAAGTTTTTCATTTTTTAACAAAAATATGAAATTACAAATCATATGTCTCTAGGGTACCGGGTGTGCACTTATTGTCAATATTGGATTATTGTTTTTCCTTATTATTTTTGATTTTTTTTTAATGCAAATTTCAAATATAGCTATTATACGAGGCTTAACGGATTGTGTTACTGTATAAGTGTGTTCTTATTTTACTTTATTATTTTTCTAATAATTTTTTTAATTTATTTTATTTGAAATTTCATGCACTTTTTTTTTAAATATTAAAAATTTTGCATTGAAGGCACAATATTTAGCAAAATGTTTATTTTGTTAGTACAAACTATTCTGTAGAATTCATGATAAATTTGTTAACCTTTTTTTTGTATTATTTTACAAGTTATTTTAATTTTATTGTATTTTAATTCTATTTAAATAACCGTATTATTGTAGATTATAAGTCTTTCAATGGATACCTTTTTTTAAAGATAATTACCTAAACAACTTCCTATTGGGAATCGAAATCATAAAAAAAATTCTATGAAATTTCTTAATTTATTTGAAATTGAATTTTTCTCGTTTTTTTTTTAACCACCACCTACACTTGTTGAACATCTGATGGCGTTGTAATGGACAAACAAATTGCAGGTATTTTAATGAAAAGAAAATCTTTTTTTACAATTGTTTTCTATTTCTAACAAAAGTATGAACAAAAACGAAAAATAAAAGAAAAATTTTGTTTGGATTTAATACAGGCAAGGAAGGCATCTATTGTTAAACCCTTTCGAAAAAAATTAACTTTTTTTTCGATTTTTTTTTCGCATAATTATGTATAATTGCGTCCCCTATTTAATTGCTTTTGTGTTGCTAGCCAAAGTTAACAGAAGAAAACTTTTCATATTTTCATTAATTATTACACAATATACATAATATGAAAAGAGTAAACTTTTTTCTATTTTATATGAAAAGAAAAAACAAGAAATTGCATAATTTTATAACATGGCTTCAGTCAAGGTACATAATAATACTAAAGAAGTTTATGACGCATGACGTATGAGTAATATTTTGAGTTTAATAATTATCAGTACCAGTGGTGATTCGTGTTTGCATTAAATTGTGATTTAAATGGTAAAATACAGAAATTATTATTATGTAATATTAATTATAAACTATTATTTAATTCATTATAATGAATATTTAATTTGATTGGTTTTTTTCACCGTTTTTGTTTTTACGTTGAAGAGAAATCTTAATTTCTAAAAAATTCGAGAAAAATTTTATTGCGACTTTGCAAATTATTACATAATTTGTTATTCATTTTCGTTTTGATATGCTGGCACACCCGTTACGTTGTTGAATAAAATATACTTCTAATTTTAAATGTTATTTTTTATAAATTACAGTACTCCAAAGTGTTCCTATTTTACAAAATAAATAAGGAATTGTATATATTTTTATTACACCCGTTACAGAAAAAAAAAAAATTTTATTTAATTTTCTTTTTTAATTAACATAAAACTATATATTTTTTTCTATTACTCATTCAAGTTCATAAATTATTAAAGTGTTTATCACACCCGTTACAAACTGAATTATTAAAAATATTTCATTATTTTTGTAATTTATTTTCTACAAGTTAATAAATTATTAATATATGGATCACACCCGTTACACGAACAAACTTTTTCCCTTTTCATATTTTGAAAATTTTAATTTTTTTTTGTATACTTTTTCTTTAATTCAGACAAGTTAATAAATTTTAAATGGGATAATCTGAACCATTTTTTTCTAATAATTCATAAAAAAACATATATTTTTAGAAACGCATAAATTAATATTATTAAAAAATTTATATTCACATAACTTGTTTCATATTCCATTTCCCTTGTTTCATAACACATTTTTCAAAACATGCAACAGAGTATTTCTTTCTTTCTTTTTTCTTCTTCTTTTTTTTTTCTTTGGGATTGGATTGGCATTTCTTCAAATATTTGACACAATTATTTCATAAGCATTTAACCCAAAACATCCAAGAGAAATTATTGAAATATATCCCTTACAGAAAGCAAAAGAACAAAAAAAAATTAAAAAAGGAATGGAAAAATTCTTTTGCTTTCATGAATGAAACAGAAACATTATACAGCCAACATTTTAATTAATTTTTTAGTTTTTGTCTTGAGATTTTGCCATTTGCACCACTTTAAACATTAACATTTAACATACTGACCTCTTTATACACTATTGGGCATCATTGTGGATATGAATCACAGAAGTCATAAGACATGTCAAGGGAATGTTAAAATTTGACAATGAAATTAACACTGTTTGGAAAGAAAAGTGTTGCAAATACTTGGAAATTCCTCCTCCATATTGTATTCGATATGAAAACATTCTTAATGATCATATTTTTACATACCAAATGTCTGCTGAATGTTGTAAGTTTTTTGTTCTTTTTTTTTTTTTTTTGTTTACAAGACGACGCCACTTGAATGTGATTTCTTAAGGTTTCTATAGGCCTATTTAATATCTTTGAAAATTCCTTAAATTATGAGCATTTTAATTCGAAATTTTACTGAATCTAAGTTATTTTTAATATAAAAAAGTTTTTTTTTTTGTAAATAAAATAACAAATTGAAAAAAAAACACATAAAAATATAAAAAAAACTCATCGGTCTTAATGGCGCCGCTAGCTAGCTAGAGTATCAATATCTGATCTATATATACTGTATATTGAAAATAAAAGAAAAAAAATTTCTTTCTTTCATCGCGAATGAGGAGCTATCGATTCCTATAAATGTTTTCTTCTACACGACAATTTTGCTGTTTTTTTGTCTTTTATATATGTTTTCTGATTATTTTCTTTTCAATACAGTGCGTCAGTTTAAATTTATTTTTTATTTTTTCATTTATTTTTATAAAAATTTTATTTGTTTCTCTTTTTTTTTCTTGAACGTGGGGTGTCAACACTTCGATTTTTATTTTTTGTGACAATTTTTTTCACTGTTCTGTTGTTTTATTTTTTTTAAGTTAAAAGAAAAAGCACACGAAAAATTTGTTTTATTATTGCGCATTATCAAATGATTGGAAAAGTGTTCATAATAAATACATTTTGATTTTTGTTTTGTTATAAATGCTTATGATTTTTATTTATGAATTTTAAAATTTTTAAATATAAAACTTTAATAAATAAAAATGAAATATTAGAGCATGTTTTAGGCGCATGGTACAGAGAGAAAAAATTAATTGACCAAATAAAATCAAGAGTTGTAGCTCAATTTATACAAAACAAAGTCACACCGGTTACGAAAATTTTTAATAATTGTTTGATAATAAATTATTTTAAAAAAATATTTTTTTGGTAATTTTCATTAAAAAAAATTGTTTAGTAACGTTGTCTAAAGAGTTCGATTTTCGTAGAAGGTGAAATTTACATATTACGCGCTTTATGTACTCGTTTTTTATAAGTATGTTGTTACAAAAATTTATAAATTTTAATACTAATTCAAAATTTAAGAACATTTACTATCACAGGTGTCACACGTATGCTATAAAATTATTTGAATTATTAAAAAATTATTTAAATGTAATATAATTTTTATTGAAAAACGGTTGATAATATTCTTTTAACGTTATGTTTTCTGTTGTATGCTTTTTATGTTACTGTAACGGGTGTGACATGCAAATTACGCTTTTTTCTTATGGAAATGTTGTGTGATGTAGTAATTTACTAGGCCTCTAAGGATGGGTATTTGAAAAGTTTATAAAATATAAAAGTTGCGTTACTGTGTTATGTATATATATTAGTAAAATGTTAGTATATTATATTTTCTAATAATTGTTTTCATGCATGGATTTTATGTATTTTTCTGTATTTAAATTCTAAAAAGTGCATGCATAAGATAGAAGTCTAAATCATACGTACATTTGCTTTAATACCCAATATACATATAAATTCATGAAACTTAGTTTCAGAAATCGATAATAATATTTCACATTATTAATACAATAAAATATTTTTTTTTTTTACTACATTAAAATAATTAAATTTTAAATTAAATTTTTCTTTTATTACTTCATTGAAATTTAAAAATATTAATATTTTTTATTATTAAAATCAAAATTACTGATTGATTGTGTTTGTAATGAGTAAAAAAAATTCCATAGAAATTGTACAGTATTAAATATCCTTGACAATGTCTGGCTGTTACTAATTAGTTCAGAAAAAAAAGGAATTCTTTCTATGGATTTTTCCATTTTACAAACCCAATTAATGAAATATTAAAAAAAAAGTACAGAAGTTTCAAAAATACATATATTAACACAACAAAGTTTTACGGGAAAAGGATTGAATATAAACGATAAAACCTTGTATCATTTTATTCATTAAATGGAGAAAAAAATTCATTAATTTTCATGACTTGACTTAATTCCCCCAGCACTATAATATTGATATGCTTCATAAGTAAATAAAGAAATCAAAGTCTAATCATTTTCAGAGCAAGCACGTCTTTATATTAGTAACACGTGTTAAACCTCTTTTGTATGCGTATGCATGTGTGTTGGTGTCTAAGCAACGATGCAGAAAATCAAAAAAGAGCACACAAATCTGTGCTTCTTCACTCAAGCAAACAAAAACAGTAGGAATCCGTTAATATTACGTATATTATACACACACAACTAATAATCTACACAAGTAGACAGTCAGAAAGAGAGTGGTAGAGAGTGAGTGTGAGTGAGAGCCAACTAAAGAAGAGATAAAAATCATATGAAAAATTGCACTTATTTAGAAACACGTGAAAATCAACAACCAGGATAGATTTATTATTGTGGTGGGCACAGGCCATACAAAAACCAAAACAGACGAATAAAAGAGAGAATGTTTTATAAGGGAAAAAATAAAACTTAAACAAGAATTATTCATTCATACATTTCACTAACGATAAACTATACATAACACCCACATGAAGAAAAATGAGATGCTTAAGAGAAAAAGAGACTTGTGTATCCATATTATACTCATGTCTTACAATAATAACAACAGAATCCCTAATGATTTACTCGCTTTTATTTTTAAGGAGAATTTGTTTTTGTTTTATTTACGATATTTAACAGTTAGTTATTTCAACATGTTTTTAACGTTCCTTTTATTTATTTGTATGCGTTTATTAATAAACTTGACTTGGCTTGACAAATTCTAGCAAGGGAAATATAAACTTTCTTCGAAAGCGTGTATATTTATTAATTTAAATTTAGTTTCCAAACTAAATATTATTTATTAAATATTCTATAATAAGCTACATTAATAAACTTGTTTTTTAACACCCATTTCTGTAATTAAGTTTCATCAAGGTTAGGTTATGAAAGATTCATTGTGGATAGAAAGAAATGAAAGAAAACACCGTGCAGGCGGAAATTCCCAACAAATGTTTTAATTTGTCATTCTAAAAAAAGTTTTCCGTTTTATTGATAAACTATGGCAAATTTACTTCTTAAATAAATAAATTAAATTTTGTATTTATTTAAGATTTTATTTAAATTTCTTACAAAAACGAGTATGAAATTTAATAAAAAAAAAAAATAATATGAAGGTTAAAGAAATTTGTTTTTATATTAATCTTGAACACTTTTAAACCATTTACGAATTGAATATTTTCACAATAAAATTTTAACAGGTCCAGATATTTAAATAATATAAGAGAACCATTCAAACGAAAAATAGTTTTCAAATTTACGTGTCTTTTTAAACCTACAGCCTCTTAAAAGGAAATGACAACAGGCGTCTGTCTGTTACCCTGTCAAAATTTTAAGAAATTTCTTCATTTGCCTTTATCCTTTGTCATCCAATTATAGTAACTACTAACCTAAACTAAACCGGCACCTTTTTGTTTCTATGGGGGACGCTCAGTTGAGACCTTTTCTACTCAAACGATTGCAGAGAAGTTGGTGATAATTTATTGGCTGTTTGGACACGGATAGTACTAGAGATTGTGAAAGCTTTAGCTATCTTAAATGGCTCAGTTGTTTCACAGTTTTAAATGATCACTTGGATACAAGAAAACTTTCCGCAAAATGTAGGTCCTTTACAACGTATTGAAGATTCAAGAACACTCAGAACAGTGGTTTGCTCGTCGCAAATCTGCGCAAAAAAAAAAGGGCAATGACAACGTTATTTGGTATGACCATCTTCTAAAGGGTATTTTGAAGGTCAAGTAGATAATGTGCTATTCTGCGTTTGTTGAGATTGTTGGTTCGATTCCCATCGGAGACTTTGAACTGGAATGTTGTCAAAGTGTCGATACTTTTGTGTCCTACTTTCATACATACTTTTAGGTTTCAGCTGAAACCGTTAAACATTGTTTAGAATTTCATTCCGTTGAAGTGGTCAATTTCAATGTCTTTCTATAACCCTTCACTTCAAACAAAATAATCAATTCCCAATAAATAAAAATTCTTTCTCAATTTTCTGTTCTTACCTTAATTTTTCTAAAGAATTGCTGGGTATTCCTCTAACCATTAATAATAAGAACTTTTCATAGAAAAAAAAAATATATTTTTCCTTTAAACAACAATTGCCAACAATCGAACTAAATGTACGCATATAAGCAATATTTTCCAATAACGGCAGGAGCCAATTATCATAAGTAACTCAACAAAACTGCTGCTGATGGAGATAGACAGACTGCTACATGCTTAAGATGCATGAATGAATGAATGTGGAATTGAATGAATACCTTCTAGTCAATCGTTCTTTTGTTTTTGTTTTTTATTTCTACAAAATAAAATTCAATTGTTGAGACATATTTTTTTTTATTGTTGCGAGAAAAGATTATAACATAACTTTTGGGGGGATTTTGGCGAATATTCAATTATTCCTTCATAACTTTATTGGCAATATTATTATGCAAATAATAAATATTTGCTAATGCCAGATTTTGAATTCGATAAAGTTATCGAAATTGTTTAACAATTGAGTTCACTGAACCACTTATAGAATAAAGTCATGGGTTAATTTTATAATAGAAATATTATTAAATTGTTTGCTAAAGTATTGTTGTTGTCTTTTTGAGAGCTTTAGAAAATTGGCAAAAAGTACTTTCATTAAAGACAAATAGATGGGTTGTTAAGAGAAATTGAATTTTATCATGCCGTTTAAATTATCATGACACTTAAATTTTATCACAAAGTTTAGCTACTTTAAAATAAGTGCTTTTTTGAAAAGAACTTTTTTAGAGAAATACTTTTTTGGTACCAAAAAGTACCAATTATCTAATATGTTTTGAAGTAAATACATTATTTTGTAAGCTATTATTTAATTTATTAAAGGTAATTTCAATAGAAGGTTCCAAACAGAAAGTACCAGTTATTAATGTAATAAAAAGTACTTTTATTAAAGGGTACCAAAAAAGTACCAATTATTTTGTAATATGTTTTCAAATGTATTTAAAATGTTTCTGTTTCTAACACTACTAAACGTTTCTTTAAGGAAATTTCAATATAAGGTTCCAAACAAAAAGTACCAGCCATTTATGTAATACGTTCCTTTATGTACTAAAAGTTTTTTAAAGCATTTTTGTTCCAAAGTAGGTGCAAAATTGTAAATGTGCAAAAAGTAGTAAGCGAAAATAACACAAGTATTTTTCTCTTTTTAATTTTCAATGTTGATGTCAAGAAGCTCAAAGGTTGCTTGTTTCGTCATTTTGATTTTTAAAAATGATTTTCTTTCTTACAAACTCAGATCTTTCAATTACAGAAATCATGTTAGTTACTTGAATTTACCATAAAAGATCTTCATTTTCAATATTTTGTTTTTGGTTATGTTTTTGGTCCGTTTCTTTTTTGCCTAAACAGATTAATTAAGGATATTTTTTGGGTAATCTATGGGATTACCCTGTTATCGGGTGTTTTATGTCTCTTGTTTCAACATTAAAAAAGGTGGGCTGGTGTATGTCGCTCAACAAATTTCCATATAAATTCGTAGACATGTGCATCCAGCAAACCTACACACTGGACAATGTTAGGCAAAATTTGTGCACATAAGGTACATACTACATGAGATACAGTTACGGCCCATCGAGGCAAAATTGAGCAGAAAGGATAACGAAAAAACCGTTTTTTAGTGCTAATGAAGAGGAGTTTAATTGTACTATGTATGTATGATATATGCGGTAGGTAATTAAGAAATTCATAAACTTCATGAATTTATAACGGAAATAACATGGAAAATGTAAAATATTTAAAAAAAAATAATAAAATAAAATTTACAAGCTTTTCTTTTTCACATTAAGCATAAATAAATATGCTTTTAAAGGGCCATAATAAGGTACCTTTGAGTTTTTATTAAGAGTATCTAAAGAATAAGCGCTTTACCGTACCTTTAAAATGTGATTAGGAAAGTATCTTTTAAAACCTTTAAAAAGATCATAAAAATGAGGCAGCAACCAAACAAACCACCTGGGAACGTACTGCAGGAATTACAACAGGACGTAATCATTACATGGGAAAGTTGCGAAAATAACTGCACGCAAATAGTATAAATGAATGCGATTTGGTTCAAAATGTTCATATCTAACTGAAATGTATGTACGATCTGCCAATTTATTAAGCATAAGCTCTTGGTTAAATGATATTTATCATCAATAAATCTGCACTGACTAAGAAGTCAGGTTACTATTTACTAGTTATTCTTAGATAGTGCTGATAGCCACCTGGCAAAGAGTTTTTCTGGTTTCAAAAAGAGCTTTTAAAGTTCTTTATTTTCTCTAAACAGTGAGAATAGGAGCAATTTCAGCCTCCTCAATGTCATAGAAGCTCCTTCACCTTGGATGTTTATATTCTTGTCAGTTTTTCCTGAATTTGCTACATGACCAGGCAGCTCGTATGAGTCGAAATCCATCGTAGTATAGGGAAAAGAAGTTAGATAAGGTTAAACTATTGTCTTACATAGTTTCTTTTCAATCATGAATAGATATTAAAGGCGAAATCCGTTTGCCTAATATTACTGCAGGATGCTGACGTTTTGATACATGATACAAACAAGATGCATTTGAAGCCAATTATAAGAAAAGAAATCAGGTCTCACAATATAGCCTGCAAAGTGTTTAAAAACGAGTAGAACTGCATGAGCATGTTGCCAGTTGCATTAGAACAATAGTTTGTAAGTTAAACGTGAAGGATCAATTAAAGAAAACAAATGCTAAACTCTCGAATCCTACGCTGCACACGTGTACAAAGTAGAAGGTAGTTTTAGTCGCTAAGAATCCGACTTACTCAATAAGAAGGAAATAAATTAGGCAATTGAAAAATATCCGCTTGTTTGCTCCTGAATTCAAAATACTTTATTCTAAACTTGAACACCACTATTCTTGACTGTTGACTTTGTGAAAGAAAACTTTCATAATGTAAACTAAGAGAAAGCAATTTTTATTATTTTGTAACAAAATTTGATAAAAAAATTTTTATTTTTTATTATATTTACGCTTTAACAATTTGAAAAAATTATTTTATTTTAATTAAAAAATAAAAAAAAAATATAAAAAAGATATTTTTTTGTACTCACCTCTTAACTGATATTCCAATTTTGAAA
>QOCX01004033.1:0-15740 GCA_005959815.1 Sarcophaga bullata | reverse complement strand
TGTACAATATAATTTAACATTGTAAATGTATTTGCAACGAAAATGTATTTCATCTAAATATGCCGCCTCTTGCAGCATACTCCATCAAACATTTCAATTTCTTGGTGCTGAACATTGGCGTTCGGTACCCAAACCCAATGCTTAACAGTACCAAGAAAAAAAATCATGCTTCGAAAGAAAAAAAGAGGTAATAACGAGCAAATATGCAAATATTTGTAAGAAAGAAAGAAAAAAAAAAGAAAAACAGAAAGAAAAATAGAAGAAAAATGCGATAAAAGCAGAGTCGAAGTTGGGTCGTATATTCACAACAGGACTCAATAAAAAATTAAAGAGATTTTTTTTTATTTTATTTTATTTTTTATTTCTTATTTTTATTTTATTTTGTTCATCTCTATGCTAACCAATGAAAGAAAAAACAAACAAAAAGAAATAAAAAAATAAGAAATAAAATCGAAAAATTATAAGCAGCAACAGCAAAGAAGAAAAAAAAAATATGGCCTGGCAGCACAGCATCATCAACACTCTAGACCAGCAGAAAATTTTGTTTAATAAAATGCTTGTGAAAAGGAAAATGAAATAAAATCCACACACATATACATATACATACACATACATATTCACATCCACTTACACATGCAAGTATAAAGTTGTCCTGCTAAGGATTAAGTCTATAGACATGACACCAACAGCCAAACAACCACTAAGACTTGATGTGGCCAAGCCAGCAATACTGCTATTTTATGCCCAAATACATACACCAACACACGCCTATATATATATATGCACACCAATTTATACACACGCACACACACACACAACAGTGCACGGTGCAGCTACCGCTCTTTGGTATTAAAAGCAAAAAAAGGGAGAAAGAGGACAGGCAGAGAGAAAAAGCTCAAGAGTCACACTCAACTTTCTAATTAAATTACACGAAGGAGTTTTGTATACAAGCACACATACACACACAACAACACCACACACATAAAAATGTTTTGCTAACAGTCCAGTACTGCACAGCCTCCACACCATTACACATACAGTTAAATGCAAATGACAGAGAGACTATGCAGCACGATTTAACGGAAAATGTAACTTAAGGTGACCAGCTAAATAGAATTTGAAGAAATTTATACGAATTGTTTTTGTGTGTTTTAAGTTAATATGAAAATATCGTTATCGATATAACTCTGGTTTGATAGCCAAGAATAGCAAACTGTATTGGCATTTTTGTTAGATTAGGTTTTCCAAATTACCATGATGTGTTTGAAGCCGTAATACATGCATTATGTATGCATATTGGTCATACAACCCTTCAGTCAAGGTTTAAGCGGGACTTACAATTTAAAGTCGACTACGAACGACTGATTTTTGAGAAATTTTGGATGGCAGAATATGTTAGAGAGGAAGTCGCGAAGACCATATTTTTCTCATATTTCATTATGTTGGAGATGTTGGACTGAGGTTTAAACCGAGGCCTCACGTCTAATAAGCCAACACACTACCCACTAGATACCGCGACTTCAAGCCGTAATAACACTTTCAACATGTGGAAATTTTTCTTAAAGAAGTAAAACTGGTCGAGAGCACACGTTATCGACAAGATTTCTTTTACTTTTCTTGATTCAAGACCATTAGTAACACAAAGTAATGTGTTTGACGAAGAGAATATTTGTAAGAAATGTTCAGAACCCAATTTGGCAAGTGGAGCGCACTCGAATTGTCAAATTTTCCATGATTCTGGAGCATAAATCAGGCTGAATTTGAACGATGGCTTGGGTTATGCAGGCTTTGTGTTTTATTCTTTCGACCTAAAGACAAACGGTGAAACGGTTCACGACAGTCCTTGTAAGAAGACGTGCCCTCCAATTCGTTCGATTAGAATATACAATCAGGCATGAGCTGTGTGACACAAAGGGCCATCCTGTTGAAATCACATGTCATTTGTGAGCAAATTACCCATAAGCCAAACGTAGTTGGTAATCCGTGACCTGAAGTGCTCGCGTGTTGGAAGTTATGACCTGGTCAAATATCCTTCTCAATGACAAATCCTTACCAAACAAGTTTTTTTTTTTTTTTTTTTTTTTTTTTTTTTTTTTTTTTTTTTTTTTTTTTTTTTTTTTTTGAATACTTTGGCCTTAATTGTATAATTTGATGTATATCAAGTAGATGGCTATCGTCTTAAAGGTGACAATTTTGTTTGCTTACGTACTTAATCATCTTGGAATGGGCCTCATCGATGAAGAGGATTTTTCGCCAACTGCTTCAGAACCTATACAGTAAACACGCCCCATTGTCTATGATCGTTTACCTACAGTTCCTAAGTTAGTTAAGTTTTGTACGAGAGCAAGCTTAAGACATGATGCAAATAGCATCAAATTGTGGTCTGGGAAAGGCTAAGTTTGTGGCAACCGAGTAAAATCAAATCAACTCAGATTCTCTCGCACATTCTTACGGGCAGCGGCTATATTTTCAGCATATCTTGCGTTTCTTAATCATACTGGCGAGGTTTATCGTTTATGGAACCATTTTATTGAAAATTCTTGCAAGTTTTAGAAAGATTTTGATACAAATTTGATGAGTTTTGCTTCCGAATATCCAAGTATTCGTTTTGGTTGCTCACATTAATTCCCGTTACAGCGGTGATAGAGATGTTCGTATTGCGCTTTCAATTTCTTTGTTTTTTTTTCGAATTTTTTTCTTCTTTCTTTTCTTTCCATTTTTTACATTCCGTGGCATAGAGGCGTATAAAATGCAAATAATTTTTGTTCAAGAGTAGGAACAATGTTAAGAAGCTTCAAAGAAATATTTTCCAGACCATAAGGACTAGCGTCCTAGCTAGTGGAGATCGGCCCAAAAGCTATGACAGGCTAAATAAATACACAGAACCGTTAAATCAACGTATATTTAGTGCAAGTAAATGCTTCAAAGAGGATTTACTCTTCGAAACACACACTTAGAGTATCTGCGAATGTATATGTATGTGCATGCAGATGATGATGGTGACACTGTGTGTGTATGTGTTTTGTTCGGCAAACAGCATACAAAAAGAAAGCAACAAAATTTCCGTTTGCAGGTTGAAAAACTTGGATTTTGGCGTTGTATTGAGTTGTGTTGCGAATTTATTTTTTTTTTTGCTGCTTCTTGGCTGCTAAAACCATTTCTACTTTAAATATTTTGTTCCTTAAGGACACAACACCATTTGTGGAATATAAAAAATAAAAAAATGTACAGAATCCCATGCCGCACTTATAGAAATAGACGCACTCATGCCTCTGTATGCCAGCAGTCCATGAGAGCCATTCGTTTCATTCTAAAGCACAAGTGACAACGATTCCAAAAAAAAAAAAAAAAAGGGAAAAAATTGAATAACGAAACGTAAGAGAGGAACGCTCAGTCATTATAGTATTACGAGTGCTCGTATAACCGTTATGTTGCGAATTTACGTGTAACAAACGTTGTCAGGCGTAACGTTTGTATTGCCCTACCGCTGTCTACTGTATTTACGTTATTTATACACAGTTTTTCGCCTTCTTTGTTTTTTTTTTGTTTTTTTTTTGTATTTCTTTCATCATTTCCCTACGACTCTAACTATTATTTGCTTTCGTATAGTTTAGGCTTCTTTTTCCCAGTGTTTTTTCTTGTTTATTACGGTGGCAGTAAGTAAAGTTTTTTTGATTTTGGCAAAGCAAATGTCGCATGTTACGTAAATTCCCGGTTCTTGCTTGTTATATTGCTTTGGGCCTCAAATCAAGTCAAGTGTTTAAATTTGATTTACGTGCTTAAATTAAGCACAGTGTACTCAAATAGTTACTCCTCTCCTCTCTCACTCTCTCACTCCTTCTCTCTCCTTCTCTCTTCTGTCAGCCTCTTAAAAAATAAATAAAATACAGAAACAAGTGAAAACTAAGAGAGAGAGAAGAAGGAGAAGAAAAAAGAAACGAATTCAAAGGCACAGAAGTTATTGCAAATACTGCAACTAGAAATTGCAATTTCAACTATTTACACCTGCCTGTGTTGGCTTGGCATCTCAAGATTGGTGGTGGCAAATAAACTAACCTTGCTTTGTAGCAAAAATAAAAATTAAAATGTTAACGAATTACTTAGAATTGTTGCCAATTTACAAAACGAAAACATTAAGAAACTTAACTTAAATGAAAAAGTTTCTTTAATTGTACATACAAAATAAGAAGAAGAAACTTAAACCAAAGGCTTTCCAATTTTCCTGTGTCTTGAAAATATTCCTGCCTCCTTAATTTGAGTTTTTAAATTGTCTTAAAGAGAACAGAGACTGAAGTCGTCTTAGTCTTATAGGTTATCAGGCGAGAGCTCGTAGTTATAACCCCAGCTTAGACTTCACGAACAAAAGCGTATTTTTTTCAAAATTTGTATTGCGCGAAACTAGGTTGTAATCCTGACTAAACCATTATAATGAACAATTAAGTAAGTAAGCAGAGACTGCCACTGTGCGAAACCGGTATCAAAGTGTATCGAATGAATATATAGTTTGCAGTAAAGGGCCCTTAAATCTCTAGATTCTACAAATAAAAAATATTTCTTACAATATTAGTGCTGCGAGAAACTAGGTTGTAATCCTGACTAAAGTATTGTAATGATCAATTTCGTAAGTAAGTGAATAGAGACTGCCACTGTGCAAAACCGATATCAGGGTGCATCGAATGGAGATAATCACTGACAGTAAAGCGTCCTTCTTAGCTGCCAAACTCAGTTGGCCCTCGATGGATAGAACGCGCACCAGACAACGACTCGGACTTGATCGTAATGTCATCTCTATCATAGTGTCCATACTTATGGGTCATTGCATTATGGGACGATTCGCAGAAAGACTGTAGCTCCTATCTAATGACTTATGCCGTAGATGTGGATCTACTGAGGGGGAGGAAATTGTTATGCACTTTCTTTGTCAATGACCTTTGGCGCTCCATTCCTTGTCAGCTTTATGGAGTTATTATTCATTGATGTCAAGCTTCGTTTATTAAACTTTCAGGCTGGTTTCCAGTATACAATAGACGTGCATTTAATTTGTAATCCCTGTGCTAACCAACTTCTTCGATGAGTTCGGTTGAATCCAGTCAGTACAGGGACTGGGCTTACCTTTGGCTTCACAACGGACTAGTACAACAGAAAGTCCAAAGGAATTTAAACTAAGGATCGGCATTCCTCGGCAGAGGGTCAAACAAATATTACTCGCTGGCCATGGAAAGATGGAATTATGAGATCCGGCAAATCTGACCCGGTGTGGATATGTGCAAAGCAAAATTTGTATTGAAATTGATTCGAATTCAACTGTGTATTCCTGGGGGCACACACGCAGACTCCTTAGAATATCTTCTCTGTCATTGTCCAGCAGTCGGGGGCACCCAGTATTTATTGATGGAACGTGTCTAGTCAAAGGAGAGTTGAGTAGAATTCACAGCTTCAGGAAATTATTGCGACGGTTAAGATATGCCACACACAATCTATGTTGAAGTCGCCGAATTCTACGTGTTGGCTTATTAGACTTAAGGCCACGGTTCAAACCCCCAAAAACTCTAAAAGTAAATAAAATTGCCATGAAAAGTTTCTCAAAAATTTATCGTTTGAAGTCGACTTTAAACTGTAGGTCCCGCCAGTCAGGTATAAACTTAACACACACAACATAAGAGGTGTGAGAAGCTAGGCCGAATTCATGATTAGTGGATTGTAATGACCACTTATGTATGTATGTACCCATAAGCTATGTGGTAGTTATATAATGGCATAGTATCGGTATTAAAACGATCGCTTATAGGATTGGAACCAGTTGTTATGTGTCTAGGTGTATATGGCCTTCTATAGACAGTGATAGAACAGGTTTTCTGTTGGGCTTAGATAAGGCCAGCCTGAGGTTATTTATTGGTTTCATTACAGTGCATTGTATTTGTCCCAAAGACAAGTGCATGTCCTCAAACCTAAATTAACCTAACCTAACCCAACCTAACCTTACTTTTTTAGTGTTAAGTTATGCAAAGCGATGTTTAAACGTTTAAAAAAACTGCTTATCCTTCTTTCTTTCTTTTCAGAAACTGGAATTTCACACGCATACTGGCACTGCCCTGTTTCCTGCCCAATTCGCATTGAATTATGAATTCGTGGACACCGAACAAGGTGGTGAACCTTGGCCGGGCAGAAGAGGCGAAGAGCCTGTACCATTGCTTTGCTCCAGAGTATTTCGCAAACGTAAAGGCAACATACAAGTGCCACGCAATGTATTCTTGTATGGTCGTGGTGGTGCTAAGAATCTTACCTGCTTATATCGCTTTGAAGCGGGTCCCTCGGAAAGAGTACGTCTTGTGTTGCATAATGTCTCATTTGGTGATGGCACTACATGTACGACAGACAATGATTTGCATACGGGGCGACCGAAATGTAATCAATTGGATCCAGATGGTCGCATAACAGAATTGAAATTATTTGATGTACCGTATCGGGATGTTAAGATACAAATGGGCTGCTTTTGTGACAATTCCAGTGCATTGTACAGTAATGCCCCATTAACGTTTGTTTCGAACTCCCGTATAATGGAATTGACTTTTACGGTAACGAAACTGAATATATCAGAGGATTTTGCGGATGTAAACTTTTTTGCCTCGTATGAGTTTAAGCGTGTGAGTGAGTGTCGCAAACGTTTGAGGCTGAAAGGAGCCGGCGGAGAAGATGAAATTAAATATCCTATGAAATCACAGGACTCCAGTTGTGAAGGCTTGTCCTGGTATATAGAGGCACAAACATTGGAAAAGTCATTGTTTGTACAAACCTGGGGCTCATATTTGCCTGTGGATCCTACGTCAGAGGATGCCATGAGATGTCATACGAAAAATCGTTTAATGATCTATTCCGGCCGCCCTTTGAAACCCATGAGGGTAGTGTGTCCAGCACAAAGTGGTCCACGTCCTACATCATTGCATATATTCTCCGAGGATTGGACCAATGGCCAGCCATTGTTTACTAACAAGTAAGTACTATGTTGCTTAAATTTTAAAAATCCTTTAAAACTTTAAATCGATAACAGTTCTTAAGGGCTAGGCTGTAAAGAAGAAAAAAAAAGGAAGAAGAGAAAAAGGTAGAGAAACATAGAAAAGCAATTTCTTATGAAATTTATTGCCCGTATGAATGAAACTTACGAGCCAAATCTGCCTAAAACAGTAAAAAACTAAAGATTTTTGTTTTCGTCCTTTTTTTCCTCTTTTTTTCGCACTTTTTCCATTTTGCCAACTACCACTACGACTTCATTATTAATGCATGAATAAATGAAATACAACACAACAAAAACAACAACAACGAAAAAACCTAAAGTTGAAAAGTGTATTTGGTGCGTAATTGAACTGAGCTTAACAGCTACAACAAAATCACAACAATAGACCACACAACAGCAGCAGCAACAGCAAAAGCAACAACTGGTGGTCCAAAAAACTGTTCCATTTTTCCCCCAAAGTTCTCGTAAAACGATGACGATGAACCCCCAGTAGCAGTGTTTTTTTATACTTAAATTTTGTTGCTGGCTACGTGTATTTATGCGCACACATGTGTGTGTGTGTTTTCCTTTAATGTTTATCTAAATTTACTGCTATCCATGGCTTTTGCGTTTAGACATTTAACCCTTAAGGTAGACACTCATTAAAATCGATGCCGTATCTTTTATTGTAGGTGTTATAAACATAAAACACCTACAGAATGTTTAAGTTAAACAAAAAACAAAAATAACAGCAACAACAACAACAACAACAACACCTCAGCAGGAATTGTAAAGGGAAAAAACTAATTTCTAACAATATATGGTTGTACATGTTACAGTGAGAGATATAAGTTAACATTCACTAGATTTTTTCGAAGGCCAAGTGCTTTTTAAAATTGTAAATTGGTGTCCCTATTTTTATAATTTTTAGGAACATATAAGGCCTTAAGAAGTATAAAAAAATGCTTTTGTTTAATATGTACATACATACTCTTTCAATCTGGATTACGATCCAGCTTCTCACATCACTTAAGTTGTGTATGTTAATTTCATGCATGAGTGGCAGGACCTATCGTTTAAAATTGATTCCGAAAGACAGATTTTTTGAGAAGCTCAAAGTTTTTGCCAGAAATCTGCTGAGAAACAATCGCCGTAGAAATATTTTAACAAAATTCGTTTTGCTAGAGACGTGTCGGACCTGGGGTTTGAATCGAGATTTCACGTCTAATAAGCCAATATACCAGCAACTAGACTACGGTAACTTTTAGCACATATTGAGTACAAAAGAACTCCAAAAAAATGCCTTCGTTCTTATGAAGTTCCACAGATGTTCTGCCTTGTCTCTGATTTATGTGTCCTTCTCATACATAGGATCTCTACAGTATCTACCACATGAGGTACAATTAAAACCACATGGGCTTTAGCTCTCCTAGCATGGGATGACCTCTTCTAAATAAGACTTTTCAGAACTTACGCATCAGATCGTCAACTTTTTTATCTTAGTTCGGGTCCTACATATTCAATGTCTTTAACAAGTAACATCGAATTTTCACAGTTAATAACGGTCATTGTTGTATAGGCTACATCGTTGAATTAGTTGCCGTTTATTTAGTCGTTTTGTCAAATCACCATGGATCAATACAGCATTAAGCAATACGTGCAACTGTTCATTAAATGGGTATTCTGTTCGGTAACGTATCGTGCGCTTCTTTCTTTTACATTTGCCATATCGTCTACCCAGATGACTATTTGCATGGTGGTGAATAAATTCACTCCCACTGGTTCAATAAGTTTGCTCGACATTCATATGGCATCGAAACGCATGACTGAAAGATTCCACAAATGTGGAGTAAGCAGGAAATCCAAGGTAATCGATTTCACGTCCTTTAATTTTATTCTTTAAAACCACAACTTTTCGAATTTCGGCCCTGTACCCCATACAAAATTTTAATTAGTATCTATAGAACTGAAGATAAAAAAACCGTAATCACAATATAGAACGTCGTGTTTATATGCCAAAATGGGGTCTGTAGATAGGTGGGAACCTAATTTACTTCGAAAATCATCTCCCAGCTAATGAGAACCTCATATATCTGGACGAAATTGAGTACAGTGAACAACATCAAATTTTCGAATTTAGGGTACAATACCAAGCTACGTCAGATCCAAGTATTGTGTAATGTATTTCAAAAAGGTCACTGTTTTTTGTGGATTTTGTGCTGACATCAGGCCATATTATTACTTCAGTGACGACTTGTTAATTTAGTCCAATACTAGCCAATGGCGGCACTAAGATACGATGATTAACCCTACTTATTTTTGTCTGAATTAGTTTTAATTTGGACACACAACGTTTCTTTACTTTGGAAAAAATATAGAGGGTTTTTGGAGGTATACCTGGTAAGAAAAGAGTAGCGACTTCTGAATGAAATCAGGCTATTTGAACGAATCTAAATACTTTGGTCTACCTGCCTTAGGACACCTTTTTAAATTTGTTGATTACTGTTACAAAAATGTCATTATATTGTCTGTCCGGTCCCAATTATTGCTCACTGTATACATGCAACACATATTATCCTGAATGAAAATGCCATAAACTTTATTTTACGATTATTTCGTGTGAATTCTGATGTTCAGTTCGTTAGTATATTTTTTCTTGCTTTTTTAAATGCTGCTCTACTCCTGCAACAGTCGATTTTTTTCTGTCTCTTTAGACAAAAACAAACCAAAAAAAAAAGAAAAAGGAAAACAAAACATCATGTTAGTCCGACAACATTGTACCGGCACAACAAGAGACTGAAAACACCCAGAGTTATACTCTCTCATTAATTTTGTGTGTTGCTGTTGGTAATTTGGGTTTATAAAATATTGGATTCTTTAAATTCAGTTACACGCATACACACATACACAAACTATGATAGTATATGTACATTAATACTGCAATTCATACTTTTAAACACACGTTCACTCATTCATTTACTCATTCATTCATACATTCATTTATTTCATACATTGAACGGGTATGTTAAGTCGATAATTTACTGAACATACACCATACCATACCACACAGTACAGTACATACAACAAACATCATCAACAGCAACTTACGCATGTTGCTTGCTGTTTTTGTAAGGGAATAAATGGTTTGGGGAGGAGGTTTTTTTTTGGTAGTATTTATGGCATACACCCATACACATACACTCTTCTTATGCTTATGTATTTGTATTTGTTGTTGGAATTCAATACAATTACTTGTGTAAACTCATTTAACACAGACATACTCAGGCACACCCTGCCGCTCTATTCAAACACTCTTAACGTTTGCCATTATGTAAGGGAATAAATGGTTTAAATTCATACTTTTACTAACTCATTTACTCTTACTTATAAACATACATACATACATACATACATACATACATATACAAGCATATATGTATGTATATGTGCATTTAAATACCATACACTCTCTCTTACGGTGACCGTCTTTTTTTTCTTTTTCTTTTTTTTTTGTGTTTTTTTCTTTAACTTTGTTTGGTATTTGCGTATCCTTGTTTATTTATCCCATCTCTCACTGTGCACAATGACTTGCTATGGATACCCTACATTAGTGAGGTTAAATTTGTTTGCGAAAGTTGTTTGTAATTGTTTATAGTAGGTGGTTGGTGTCAAAACTAATTTCAAAATTAAATCGAGGCAAAGGTGTAATGTGTGAAATAATAAAAAGGAACAACAACAGCAATTAATTTCACATGAGGAAGTTTTGTATTAACGTGGATGGTAACGATTTAAATAAATTGTTGAATGCCCCAGAAGGTAGCCGAAATTATTGTGTACTCCTGCACAACCAACGTAATTTTGGAAAGGAAAGCAGAAACTCCTAGATTTCATTCTGAAGTATATACCACTAATGCTACTACTGTGATACCTAATTAGACGAATCCTAATCAATATACTTCGGAACTATTGACCTTTATCGTGTCTTTGCAAGTGATACAAGTTTGTTAGAGAGCCGTTTAAATACCAAAGTCACCCAGACTTCGTCTCAGCAGATTTCTGATAGTAAAACAAAATTACCATGACAAGTCGCTCAAATCTACCGTTTAGGGTTGAAATCAAACAATAAGTCCCTCAACTCATTTATACAATTAACACACATGGCGATAGTATTGTGAAAAGCTAGGTCGTAATCCTGACTGAAGGATTGTAATGACCAATTATGCATTTGTGTTTGTGACTTTACAATATTCTTAACGTTTTAATGGCAAAATTATATACAGAACCGGGGTTTGTCCGGGCATACTGCTATGAAGATAGGTTGAGGGGAGGAGACCTAAAATACCTAAACCGTCATATACGCCTGTTGAGTGCTCATAATCAAAAGTTACCAACTACCTTCTCCATAGGAAGTCTGTCTCCTCTACGAACTTTTTAAATCTTCCTCCAGTAAACTCTTAGGGGACAAGTTGTGATGCGTAGTTTGCTCCTTAATATTTTGAGATCTCAGGCTTACGAGAGATGGGCAAAAACATATAAAAATTGTTTCATCATTTCGATATTCTCTGAGCATGCCAAACATTCATCATGGCTGCGCCGATGGCCTAGTTGGTAGTGTGCTAAACTTTAAGTGCCTAGACAACACTAGACTCTGGGTGTTTGTGATTGTCTGATTGTTTATCTGACATTTCCATGTGGTATCACTCATCATAGAAAAAAGAAAGTGAGAATTATTATTAAAAAGACTTCGTCACTGCTGCCTCTTTTCTCTTTCCTTAAACCATCTTTTCTTTCATTTCCTAAGTGTTGGTCTCAAAAAAGAAATTATTGCCCCTACGGCATACTTCAGTGTACCTACTATGTTCTATTTACTGAGTCTTAATAAGCTCGTGGATCAGGATCAGGAGTATCTTTGTGGTGTCCGGTACAGTGCTGAAGCATGGGTTAGTAAAAATCTAATTACTTCGCTCTATAATCAGCTTGACATTTGGGATCTGAATTAGAATTACTGGCTTATCGATATGGATCCTATCTAGGAGTATATTATCTGATTTTATCTGTTTGGATATTTTTCATACACATGATAGGCTAAGATATGCCATTAAAAACAATCGAAAAAATTATGAACAAAAAGTTGAGATTCGATAGTATATCAGGTTAGCAGTGTGGTCTTTGTTGGTATAAGTGGCCCTGTATGACAAGTTGCTTCATATTTTTGGAAGCCAATGTCTTTGATGTTTGGCTGAATAATTTTTTGGCTGGAGATAAGCATGCCTTTCACCATAAAGGCGATTGTTTTATTTTTATTTTGTTTGTGATAAGAGGACTAAGGATGCTACATGCTCGTAAATCGCACCAAACCGTCAGTGGTAATGGATCGATGGATGTGATAACAGCTTGCGGTTATTTTCACTGCAAAAAAAGACAATTTTTCTGTTGACCAGATGTGGGCTTCACTACCGAACAGAATACTTTGATGTAAAATGCTCATCTTCGGCCAGTTTCAAATGAAACGTTGTCTTCAAATCTTCCGTGGATTAATAATTCTGGCGTGCGATGGTTTTTATTGGCAAGATTAAGATTAGTAAAGTAAAGCTCCATGTAGTAGCTCTACGTAGTTGAAAGACTAAAGCAAACAAACTTTTTCTAGACTTTACACTTCAGCAGCAATATTATTTTCGTTATTGTTTGTTCTTTGTACTGTTGAAGGTCTTGAACCGAAGAGAGTCGATCAATAACTTCCACACATTGCTTGCTGCACAAGCACTTCTAAAATGGATGAAATGCTTTCAGAACTACGCGAAGAGAATTAGTTTTTTTTTTAAATTAAATTTCCACAGTTTGGCAGATAACTTACCAAACTTTCACCGAAATTGCAATGCAGTTAGACATTCGCCTTAGTTATCGCTATCGATAGCTAGCTTCTACGTTTTCGGCTATTATCGTTCACTATATTCTGATAAATATTTCGGCCATTGGTCAAAAATCGTAGTGTTTATGGCCACAATTGTTAAAAAAAAGTTTTCGCATGTAAGGACGGACGTGTATGGAAACTATGAATACATTTGCAATGTTTGTTAAATTCTGTTACACTTTTTTTCCATCAATTCATGAACTTTTTTTTACTTTCTCTTTCACCATCTCTCTCACTCTCTATTCCTCTCTTTCATTCATTTTTAGGTCATTAATATTTGTTTATAATTCTTTGCATGTTTATGTGTCGCTCTATGTGGCTATGAGAGTGTATGCATTTCCGTTTTTATATCCGTTTCTGACTCCACACAAAAGTATATGTGTGCTGCATGTGTGTGTGCGTATATCCTATAAGCATTCATTGACATTTTTTTTTCTTTTGCTGTTCATACTATCTGTTCAGATACTAAACAATGACATGACCGACCGGTAACAGTCGAATGTTATTTTTTAATGTATTTCTACCCAGAGGCGTAGCATTACTTAACTTTGTTTATGTGTGTGTGTGGCATTGTTCTGAATAGTTGACAGTTGTCATGGCAGTTGCTTGAATAATTCGAAGAAAAAAAACTTTATTAAACTTTGAAATTGACTTAAAAACGTGTGAAGTTTTCATAGGGTATTGTTAAAAAAAATTTAATTGTTCAAGACTTTATTTGTTTAAATCGAGGTCAAATAGCCTCCAGTTACAGAAATTAAAACTAATTAATGATTGAATGCAGGACGTTAAAGATGATCTCAACTCATGCATTTCATTAAAGCGGTTGTTGTCTTTGACGTCATTTGTCATTAATATGCTTGCATATTAACGGTAACATAACGTTTTACAGAGTGAACACAGCATCCAGTAAGCATGGCATGGTTAATCCTAACAAAATAAGCTCCTAAGAAATGCATTTTAAAACAACTTCCTGCCTTATCTCGTCAGAGTACTTAACATCATAGTGGCTAGGAAATGTTGAATCATAAGCAGAAGAAATTCAACCTATCTTGACTCACGGCTATAAGGCAAACTGAACTTTAAATGGCACACATTTTTACCGGCTTATTGCGTTCCTCAACTACAAGACGTTTTTAGACGTTTTACCACTGGACCTTCTGTGTAAACTTTCAGTAACTAATGAACGTCTCCTCTAAACCACTGCATAATAACACAAATCGCTTACTAGGCACTCAAGGATCTTGACGAAATTTGCAACTTTCGATATGTTGCTTACATGATACCACACTGTGACTTCTCAAGAGATATAACAACTTTTGCAAGCAAGAATGTTGGTACAGATCTCTTAAACGACGACAACTTTTAATGATAATTCAAGACTAGAAGGAGCTGTGGTCCAAAGGTGCTTTAGTACTGCAAGCATACGATTTATTGTATTGCCCTCTTACTTTATAGGGCCGCCTCTATATAATTTCTAATTGTCGGAACCCAGCACCATTCTAAATAAGAGTACTCTGCATCTACAATGCCCTGTCGAACGAGCAGTTATTACCTCGGGCTATTTCTTGATAGTCTGATACATGACTCAGATGTCCAGCACCTTTCTAAATAAGTGTACTCTGAGGCTAAAGTGCCGGTCATCAACCTCAGATTATTTCTTGATACTCTAACTCATATCTATCTAATTATTGTTGTTGTATCCCAAACAAAAGTGTTCAGAGATGGTACAGTGAAGTGTCCTCAAGGAGGAAGTGTTGGCAATGCAAGCTGCAGTTGATAATTATTAAAAATAACAATAGCTGTGGGAGAGGAATTACTTTAGATCCTGGGTGTCTGATGGTTGTTGGAACGGTTTTGTCTAGGATGTTTTCAGCTGCCGCGAGTTTCTAAATAAAATGATAGAACGGATACCGGACATATATTTCAGGAAACTGTTGAGATATGGTACATTCATAAATTACATTAGGAAACTAGCCGTATATCAGCAAGTTTAAGGTAGACTATGCAGTAATAGATGCCGTCAACGTCACTTGAACTAAGTTGCGAGTTAATTGCATTAGGAATCCAATTGAGTACCAAAAAATGTAAGGTTGACTATGCAGTAAATGACTTCGTTAACGTCACGTGGACTACGTGAGCTGCTTCGGATATGTGTTAGATTAGCACAGCTAATCTGACGAAATACATACCTAAGACTAGGGCCCAACTCAAACTCTGAAAGAGTATGCTCGTCAACCTTTGTTGCACTATCTACTGCACACTGCACTCTGGGTGTCAGGCACAATATCTTGCTTAGTTCAGATATTATTGAATGTGAGGATTATTAGGCAATATTAAATACTTTTGGGGAGCTTGTGCAAAACTTGAAGAGCTCCTGGGTTCTACAGTGCAATTTATCTCACTGAATGTCTGAATGGTTTTCCGGCAAATTCAAAAGAAAAACTGTGGTAGCACAATGTCGCCATAGTCTAATAGGTGCAGTGGGTTGGCTTTTTACCCTAAGCCACGTTTAAGCCTAGGTCGGACATCTCCTCAGTAGATTCCTCTCAGTAGATTTTTAGTAAAAGCTTGAGAGTAAATAAATATTGTCACGAGAAGTCCTCAAAAACTGTAAGAACCGCCACTCATACATAACATAAATAAGTGGTGTGAGAAACTATGTCATAAGCCTATCTGAAGGGTTGTAATGGCTAGTTAGGTCAGATTGTGTATTACAAGGGGCAATACTTGGCAGATGGTTGACCGACACAAGCCCAATTGTGCAGTGGATGAGTATCCAATAAGTGAACCTGATGCTGCAATTTTTTTTTTACAAAATGGCCAGTTCACTGAAGAAAT
>QOCX01004032.1:0-12512 GCA_005959815.1 Sarcophaga bullata | reverse complement strand
TAGCGTTGAGTTGCTTTCCACATGTCTTCTTATTGGCTGACCTGTCAAAAAGGTCAAAGGTCTTAGCCATGTAATTGCTATTCGACAAGAATTGAATCACTGGGTTTGTTGTTTACCATACTTTCGTTTTTTAGTTTTTATAAACGTTTTAGGTACACACTAAAGTTTCTTGCTTCATATTTAAGTAATCCCTCGGATTTATGTAATCTCGATTTAGTGTTGATGTATTGGCAAATTTTTAAGAAGTTACTATTTGTTAGTAGCATCTGCATGAGCAAATTGAAACACGTATTAGAATCCCAATCGCAATGTATGTTATCGAGGGCTTACTGTATATATGTTAATTAAAACACGATTAGAATCAAATCGCAATGATGTATATCGGAGGGCTACTAGGTTATATGATTAAATTGAGTTTAAGATTCATTTTCTAAGGTTCAAAAACATATGCTTAAATACATTACCAATTTAAATCTTTGCAAACGGGTGGCTCACGCATTGAACCATCCCATATGCGTAGCATGCCACTACAATCCTCTTGTGTTGGAGAACACCAATAGCGCCTACCGAAATCTCATCGATTTGACCAAATTCTGGATCCAAATTAAATTTTAACATAGAAATCCATACTTTAAACCTTGACGGTGGCTGATGTAAACCCTGAGCATTAGTGCGACGCGAGAAAGACTTAAGTGATCGGTAAGTCTTTCGCGTCGCACTAATGCTCAGGGTTTACATCAGCCACCGTCAAGGTTTAAAGTATGGATTTCTATGTTAAAATTTAATTTGGATCCAGAATTTGTCAAATCGATGAGATTTCGGTAGGCGCTATTGGTGTTCTCCAAACACAAGAGGATTGTAGTGGCAATGCTACGCATATGGGATGGTTCAATGCGTGAGCCACCCGTTTGCAAAGATTTAAATTGGTAAGTATTTAGCATATGTTTTTGAACTTAGAAATGGGAATCTTAAACTTCAATTATTACATATAAGATAAGCCCTCCGATATACATACATTGCGATTGGATTAACATAATCCGTGTTTTCAAAATTTAACAAATATACAGTAAGCCCTCAAGATAAACAAATACATTGCGATTGGATTCTAACTCGTGTTTCAAATATATGTCATGCAGATGCTACATAACAAAATGAGTAACTTCTTAAAAATTTGCAATACACATCAACCACAAATACAAAATCATGAAGGAGCAATTACAATAAAATCGAAGGAGAAATTAACTGTACAAAAATAATAAGAAGACTATAAGTGTGATACATAAAACGTTTAATAAAAATAAAACGAAAGTATGGTAAACAAAAACCCAGTGATTCAATCTTGTCGAATAGCATTACATGGCTAAGACTTTGACTTTTTGACAGGTCAGCAATAAGAAGAATGTGGAAGAACTCAAACGCTATATTTGTTTGGAATCACATTAAAATATGTATTGTAATCGATCTTAAGTATGGGCACCACATTTTCAACTGTTTGTTTACATTGTTCAAAAGGTTATGTTTTTGTGTCCCAATGGAATCAAATGTTACAAATTAATCTTCACTGTTAATTAAAATTATTTTATTAAGAAAATGTTTTATTTGTATGCGTGCATAAATAATAAATTTTTTTTTTGTTTTTGTTTTAAATTTTCAAATCCATAATTATTATTGATTTATTTTCCATTAGCCATTATGGTTTAAGTTCGAACCACTAAAAATTATAATTCGCAGAATCGTTTTTCAAACAAATTCTGTTTAAATAGAATACTACACGGAGTTGTCGTTGAAGCTTGAAACACTTCCGTGCGAGTTGTGGTATTTAACGGGATGGCTAACAGTTGCGCTTTTTTTACTTTTTTAAGGACCAAATTTTCAGTTATTTTCTCTTTTTATGGTATACATTTAAATTTATATAATTAATTATTCAATTAAATTTATTAATTAATAAAACAAATTTAATTAAATTATTAACTTAATTTTATTAAATTTTTTAATTAAAATAAATTTATCATTTAAATTGTTTATTATATTGATTATTATATTAATCAATTTAATTAATTAATCAATTTGATTAATTTCTTTATTCAGCCTAGGAATATAAAATTTTTTAAATTTTCAAAGATTATTATTAAGGATGTGTTAGTAATACTTAAATAGAGATGGCGGCTGTTCACACGAGGAACTTGAATGGACAGACATAGGCCACATAGGCCGGATTATGATTACTCTGGTATACTTAATAATAAAAAATAAATAAAAACAAATAAAATGTTTTATTTATTTAGAAAATATCTGAATGCTCCACAGTAAATATGTTGGAAGGCTAAAAAACACTTTTTAATAGCTGAGACTGTAGTAACAATAAATTGTAATGATGAAAGGAAATTTCCAGAAAATAGATTTTAAAATCTGTATTCCATATTTACTATGCTTGCTAGCATTAATAACACATGCCGGGCTGTCCTTGTTCACTTCAAGTAATTTTCTAAAGTTTATCAGGGCAGTAAGGAGGAAGACTTTCTAGAGAGAACCCCTTAAACTCTTGAGGGACATTAGCAAAAAAAAACTCTTTATCATTTTGTTTGACGAAACTCCAGTATTAAAAGTAAATATTTAAGCATTTTGCTTGTGTAAAAAAATTAAACTCCAATTAAATAGTGGAATATGCGAAGAATATGTCTTTATAATTCCAAAAAAGTAAAACAATCGATTGCATGTAGTTGCTGGTTCTTCAACAAAATTATAATAATTTTGAAGCCTCTGGAATTCTAATTGTAAACAACTTCCATACTGACATTCCTTGCTCAGTGGAGTAAAATTATGTTTCAGTAAGATAACGCCCGGCCAAACATATAGATAAGGACTGGCCTGAAGTTCATAGAGTTCTCCTGGAACATTTTCAGAGATTTATTATTAGATCCGTTCAAATTGGGCTGCTAAATATGGAACCCGCCCTCTTTACAGAAATAATTTTGCAGGAGACGATATGTTTGTATAATAATAATAACCTTTATGGGTTATAAAGCCTGTTGATGTCATCAGTAGCATAAAATATTTGTAAATCTGAAAGAGATTATAATTCTATATTTACCATACATACATACATATGTATGTATGTACATATATACGTCCGTAGAACGCATTTAAATAGACTTGTTATTGTTTCAAGTTTTAAAACGCATTAACATTTTTGGATTTCTTTTTGCCTTCATTCCTATTGTCTTTAAAGTTATAATCTCTACAACAATTATAATTCGCACAATCGTTTTTTGCAATAAATTCGTTTCAAATAGTATGCAATCACAGAGAATTACAGAGCGGTCTTGACATTCTACCGGAGCAGGGGGGTCTTTTTCACGATTCCTAACATTGTCGATACAATTTAATTTTCGTTATTGTGGAGGACACGCTCACTCAGAATTATTGCTTCTCAATTATCAAATTAAAATTAAGCAAAGTTCTTAAGTATGGAACATAAAATGGGTTAAGGCACCCGGGCCCGTCCCCTTGGCCGTTTAGAAGTATTCCGCACACGCTGAGGACTATCTAGTTTTTCCAATGATCTCTTAGAAGTTTGTCACAAGTATACCCGGAGATGTTCTGCGAATAGGTGACCGTCGCGTCGCCCCTATCGATTTGTTGTGTTTTTTCTCTCTTTCTCTCTACTATGTTTTTTGTTTTTTTTCTTTTTGATAAAGAGAAGAGCTTAAGGATCTTAAAAACAATTTTGATTATCCTCAAAACATGCCAGCTTACATTTATTGATAGTGCCTTGATGGCCTAAAGCCAAAAGCCCATGATATTATTTTGTGGTGTGCCTGTTTTTCAAAGTTTTTTTTTTTTTTTTTTTTTTTTTTTTTTTTTTATTTTTTTTTTCCTTAACCTACATATATTGTACAATACTGTATATGCATACTGATTTTAATTCTTTTTTAAACCTCTTTAATTAATTAATATATAACCCAAATAATTGTTCATAATCGCACAATCGGTTTTTTTCCAAACAAATTCCATTAATATGAATAAATTGCTTGCAAAGGGATGTCCCCGGCTTGGCACTCTTACCGGTTCGGCAGGTAGCTTAACATTCCTTAATTTAGGTCTCAATTTAGTTTGATGAGTACACTTATTAGAGACTGTCCATTAAATATCTTGAGGGGGAGCGGAATTAGATTATTACAGGCATATAGCGGAATTAAAATATTGCGTGAGATGAAAACTTGAGCCCCACTCATGCTTTCCCAGTCATTTAGATTTATTTCCGGCTCACACCTCAGACGCAAAAGTTCAATATACATTGTAACTCTCTCAGTTGTGTCAATTCAACCGTGCGGATTCTGAAATGTGATTTTATTTTAGTTTTTTCTTTTAAGCAAATTGTAAACAGCATTGTAGGAATTCTAAAACAATAACAGCCCATCAATCAGTATGTGCAATTTTTGTTTAGCCAACTATGTTCAGGTAATTTTGATAACAAATTCTTATTTCAGGTAATTTTAATATTGATCGGCTTTAGTTCCATAGAACACAACTTTTCTTTTATTAAAGAAACGCCTAGTCCCCCTACTTAATAAAGACTTATTTAAAGATCATAGAGGTCTATTAAGACATTTATCCGATCATTATCCGACATACAAATAAACTTGTTGTTGTTCTTTGAAATATTTAAGCACGTGATATTTTGTTGATAACTTTTTTCTATTTTTAGCCCTACAATCGTTGTAGTTATAATCACAAATATTATTATAATTCGCACAATCGATTTTTACAATAAATTCTATTCAAATAGAATAAAATTGTTGAAAGCTTACCACAATCTAGGTATCTACAGCTAGGCAGTGCTGCTCTTAATTGATTTCAATTTAATTTGATGTTATGTTTGAGACTATCAAATTAAATTGGAAATTATTAAGCTAAGATGGAAGTGGAAAGTAAAATAGTTTTGATGACTCCTGAACACACACAAACCCCCGTCTGCCATTCTTCATTTTGTAGATTTCCAAACTCAGTAAAGGAACTGAGTAAAGAAATCTTAGGATGGAAGATCTTTTGAAAATAGAGTGGCCCAGTTTTTTTTTTTTGCTGATTTGAAAGGATTTTAAAGAAAAAATATTTTTTATATTTTTTTTTTCAAATCTAAATTCGATTGATCAATATTTACAGTCAAAGAAAAAGGTCTACATACACTGCTGCATGCTGACTTACAAAATTGGCCATTACGACCTAGCTTCTCACACCACTTATCTTGTGTGTGTTAATTTTATACATGAGTGGCGGGACCTACAGTTTTTAAGACGACTCCGAACGACAGATTTTTTTGAGAAACTTTTCATGACAATTTTATTTGCTCTCAGAGTTTTTGCCAGAAATCTGCTGAGAGAAAGTCGCCGAAGAAATATTTTTTCATATTTCATAAGCCAACGCACTACTTACTAAGAATTGAAATTAAAATTTGGAAAGAAAATGATTTTTTAAAGATTATTATTAAGGATGTCTTACTTGCATTTAAAAAATGTCTTTATTGAGTCCTTTAGCACATATACCATAAGGCAATAAGAAGTTTACGACTGGAGCTGGTACTTTAAAAAAATAAACTATAAAGACAAACGAAATTTTATTGATCATAAGCATTTTTGGTGGAGAAAATAATTTTACTTTCAGGAGCTGGCTTATTATGTTCGATTTGATACACTTATTGGGCTTACCAAATATTTTTTTATCATTTTGTTATCGCTATTAAACTCAGTATTAAGAAATGTTTGAACATTTTGCTGCCATTAATGTTAAAACACATGGCATAGGAAAGAAAACGTGAATGAAGTTTTTTAAAGTAAAACTTAAGCACTCAAATACAAGAATTTTGTCATACGTTAATTCCATTTCGGTAATTTTCGTGCCAAAGATGCACTACACTCTGGTGTATCAGTTATATTCAATGTCGGTACAGTACTGCCTTTGTCAAACTAATAGAATAATAACACCTGGCCTCGCATATCGATAATGATTCGCCTGAAAAGCAGAAAGTTTTGTTTGAAATGTTCTTAAAGACTTATTCATAAATTCGTTTAAGTTCTATTGTATTAATTGAAAGATTTTTGGTTATAAGTTCTCATAAACTCATTCTATAGTCAAACAAAAAAGTCTACATACAGTGGTGTATGTAGGATATAGTGGTGTAAGTAGACTTTTTCCCGCTGATTTTTAGCAAAGAGGTTATGGATTGTTAAAGGCATTTAAAATTAAGAAAATTTAAAAAAAATTTTGTAGAAATGATGCGGAATAATAAAAATTACAATAATGGGGTATACAAACTTTTTTCTTTGACTGTATTACTTGACATGATTTTACAAAATTTATTTTACTTGGAGGTTATTAACCTTGAATAATAAAAGCACGTATTATGAAACGTTTGTTTGCTTAAATTGTTTTGAAAGCATGAAACTTACAATATTTTACACCAAAAAAGGAAAAAAATCAATTAAAAAGAATGATTATAGGATGGGGCACAATCCTGCCTAAGGGTTTAATGACCAATTCATTAAAAATCAATATTATTTCCAAAAACAAAATACTTTTTACACATAAAGTGTAAAAAGTTCTATTGGATTGAGGTTAGTAGGGTCAAATACGGTGGTTAAAATAATAAATTTTTAAAGGTTAAGCTGAACATTAATAGGCAAATGCGTTGTCTTAGCTAAAAATACCAAAAATAAAGGCTTGAACGTAAGTACATCTGTATGAATGTATATACAGATTAACTTGTTGTTGGTCTAAGCTTTTAATCAACTGAAGTTTTTGCATTTTTAATGATGCACTTGCAAATACAGTTATTTTTGTGTCCAATAATATTTATAATTCCCACAATCCTTTTCGGTTAAAACAGTTGGTTTAAATAGACAAATATTATGCGGCATTGCCAGCGGTCTTAATATAAAAATGGCGTTTCAAATTCTTCATCGCTCCTTAATAAATTATTTTTTTATAATAAATTCTTTCTTATTCACTTTGGTTATAGGCTCGTTAGAATTTCTTATCCCTAAATAATTAATAATTTTAAGAACTTATTTCAATCAAAAAAAAATGTAATTTTCTATTTATTTTAAACTGACTAAATATATATACATATATACATACATACATACATACATACATATGTATTCCACATACTTTTTAAAAAACTCTTTTCTTTCATCACATAAAGTAAATACAAATGAAGAAAATAAAATTGGAAACATTTTTCCAAAAGTTGAAATCTTAGTAACAATTTAATGTGTTGTTGGCTTATTAGACGTAACAGCGCCATGCAAACCCCAGGTCCAACAAACCGAAATATGAAAAAAAATTTCTTCGACAATTTCCTTTCAGCAGATTTTTAACAAAAACTCTAAGAGAAAATAAAATCCTCAATAATTTGTCGTTTGGAATCGACTTTACTGTAGGTCCCACCACTTATGCATAAAACTATTACACACAACATAATTGATGTAAGAAACTAGGTCGTAATCCTGACTGAAGGGTCAGAATTTTATTTATGTTATGTATGACAAGCTATTGTCCAAAATTCTCGCCCAGAGCAAGATTTCTTTTTAGTCAGTTATGAACCTCTTTGGAAGACTCCATGCCATTTAAGAAAACTGTAACTCAGGGTAGACAATCGGTATTCTACTGTCATCATTTTAAGTATTTTGAAGCCTTATTTGAAGCAAACACAATGTAAACAGTAAACTCTTTGGCAGCGGATATTTGGACAACACATTAAACAATACTTTAAGCGGGCTTATTTCATAACATGTGATCGGGAATAGTGTAACTACATTAGGAAAACCACGCTATTATTCGATAGTTTTTTCCTCTTAGTTATTATACCTTCAAGACATTTCAATGTGCCGCCTGCTATAGAAATATTAATACGAACTAAAAAAAATAAAATAAAACCTGGTGGTCACCTTTTTTCTAACAATCTCCACAGCTTTGATTTACCGTTTCTTTATACACAAGCTCGAGAAGCTAAAGCCTCTAAATACCACTCCAACCATGTGTTCTAAACCTAACCTATTATTATCTAAGCAATAGTTTGTAAATTTTTAATTCGTTTACAACGAAGATAACGAAGATAACGAATTTTAATAAACAATACAAAAACTTAAACAAACAATTTTTTAAGTTGGTTAACAACATAAAGCAACGTACCCAGTGGAACGTCACAAGCGAGGGCTGCGGACAGAACCTTTTCTCGGGAGATTTCAAGACCACCATTGGTTCTTAAACTTTGCAAACTATTTGAAAAGAATTTTTTGCTTAAATTTTTAATTCGTTTACAACGAGATAACGAAGGATAACGAATTTTAATAAACAATACAAAAACTTAAACAAACAAATTTTTTAAGTTGGTTAACAACATAAAGCAACGTACCCAGTGGAACGTCACAAGCGAGGGCTGCGGACAGAACCTTTTCTCGGGAGATTCAAGACCACCATTGGTTCTTAAACTTTGCAAACTATTTGAAAAGAATTTTTTGCTAAAAGTATATGAGAATTATAAGAAAATTTTTGCTAAGAATTAAAAAAAGTTTTAAACATTTAAGTTGTTGTTGTAGGTAAGCAATCACTACTCAAGAGAGTTATTTATGTGTGTGTTGGTAAAAACAAATTATTTTTGAAGTTGTGATAATTGCATGGGACATACGCAAGAGTTTTCGTTACTTCTAAAGCCTGCTCTCGGAGAAATAGTTAATAAAACAAGACAAAGTATTTTTTTTAATTACAGAAAAATGCTTTAATTTGATTTAAAAGTAAATAAAAAATTAATTCACAATTTTGTTCTTCTTCAAATACAGTATGACTGAAACGAATCAGGTGCATCCATCGCTGCAACAATACTCTCATAATACCACCAATGTTATAGCGAGATATTGCCGTGGCACAGTGCCACGTACTTGGTGGATCGGTGCCAATATAAATGAAACATATGCCAGACCATGTACAGTCTCGGAAAGTTACGTTTCTAGTGGCGATTCCATAACTTTGGAATTAAAAAATACCGAATCTACTGTCCTGAGGTAAGTTTAACCATTCACATACACTCTAAGAATATGCACTACAGAAAATAAAAACAAATTTCATTTTTTTTTTGTATTTAAAGACCCTTAGAATTTAAGCTAAAATATGAATTCATTGATTTACACCAGGATGGTTTGCCTATGGGTGGCGGTGAACTTGATTGTAATCGGAAATTTGTAAGCAATCTAATGGATCGCAAAGATCCCGCAATTTTTTCGCAGTGTACGTAATATATTCCTATTCGGTCGTGGTGGCACACGAAATCTTAAATGTGTTTACAAGTTTGAGGGTATGCGCGGCGAAAGAGTACGTATTAAATTACGCAAAGTGACCACTTTAAATCGCCATTGTATTCACGTGTAGATGAGGACATAAACAGGTCGTTCTGTTATGGTGATATCAGTGTCAAAGTGGAGGTGAGTGCCAGTTATGCTGGGTTACTTTGTTGTTTCAATTATTTCGTTTATTTTCTTAAATTCATTTTATATTCACTTTTTATTTTCAAATAGATATTTGAACGTCCATATCATGACACAATATTATTGCCACGCGGTTGCCTTTGCAATTCATCGAACTCATCGCATTTGCCAGTCGAATACACATCGACAAGTCGTGATGTTGAAGACATTTCACCGCCACAATATGACAACATTAGACGATCCAGATGCTTTGAATTTTGAGGGAATGTTTGAATTTATCAAAGGACCACCAAATTGCAAAGATGGTCGTAGGAAATTTGGTCCCAGCGGCCAATCGATATGACATTCGGTGATGTGAGTATAAAAGAACGCTTAACAAATTCTCCCCCAATCCCCCTCCTCCTCCTCCTCCTCCTCTTCCTCCTCTGTTTACATTGTGGTTAAATTCTGTAAAATCATCTCTGTGTGTGTGGTAAAATTTTTACTCGCATATTGATGGAAGATGCAAAATGTTCTATTTTGTGTCAAGGCAATTGCTTTACAAGCTTATTCAAGTGTAATGCAAATGTTGCATAAGCAATTTACGTAACGTTTGTGCAACAACAAAAATTTTACGTTACTGTAATAAAGTGTAATAATTCGTTTTAATCTTGTTTTTGTTTTTGTTGTTGTTTTTTTTTTACTTTCACAGATGGAATGTCGCACCCGCCCTTGGCTTATTGAACCATCGAATGGTAATAAATTCTTGTATATTCGTTTAAAAGCCATATTCCTGCGTAAATACAATCCTAGAAAGGCAATGAATACAACGATTGTGGGCACAAGTTCATATCGTTGTGAAACGAAATCCAGAGCTGTGCTAACAACAGCGGAAGGTAAGTGTATTTAATAAATGAGAGAATAAAATAATACTTCAACCTTAAACAAACTTTAGTAAGTTCAAGAATCATAATTCTAGAAAAAATAATACATAGAGCTTATGAAGATTCTCCCACTGGAAGAAGAGCTGTAGAGTACGCTCATTATCATACTCAAGTTCTCTCGTATTAAGATCGCCTCAAAATATTTTTGTAATTCTTCTTACTGATCTCATTATTCCACAATAATCGACGTGACGTTTCCACCATGCACTAAAAATTATTGGATTACCCAAGCTTATGGCCAGAATATTCGCTTTCTCATTTCCAGTCCCTTCATGATAACTATGCTTGAGTTTAAACAAACTTTAGTAAGTTCAAGAACCACAATTCTAGAAAAAGTAAATTTTAGCGCCAAGGCTTATGAATATTTTCCCGCTGAAAGAGGATTTCTAAAGCGCCCCATAAGTATGCTCATTAGCATGCCTAGCTTGTCTTTATTGAGTTTTAAAATACTTATGGTTCTCTCCTCATTAAGATCGCCCCAAAGTATTTTTGTAATACTTCCCACTGGTATCCTTATTCCACAATAGTCGATATGACGCGGCAATCCAATTTCTCGGCTTGGTTTTCTATGCACTAAAAGGCATTGGATTATCCAAGCTTATGGCCGGAATATTCACTTTCTCCTTTCCAGTCCCTTCATGACGACTATGCTTCAGTTTAAACGAACTTTAGTAAGTTCAAGAACCACAATTCTAGAAAATGGAAATTGTAGCACCAAATTTGCCGCTGGAAGAGTTTTAAAATACTCATGGTTCTCTCCTCATTAGATTCGCTCAAAGCATTTCTTATAATTCTTCCTACTGGTGTCCATACACCACAATAGTCGATATAATGCGGCCGTCCACTTTCTCGGCTTGGTTTGCTATGCACTAAAAGGCATTGGGTTATCCAAGCTTATGGCCGGAATATATTTTTTTTCATTACCAATCACTGAACCCATATAATGAGTACCGTTCTATGCATGGAGTAATTGTTCACCCCTCTTTTTCCACCCCAGGACAGTATTTAATCCCTTTAAACTTTACAAACTTGAACTGGAATGCAATATTGCCATGATTGTTGGTGTCTTGGTGTTGCAGATACCGAAAACAATAGAAATTGTTTGACAAAATTACGTACCAAATCAAACAAAAAGAAAAAAGTAACTTCGTAATCCCACTTAAACCATGTTCAACTGCAATAAAACGTAAGAATTTATTCAATTTGCAATTAAATTCCCATTAACTATCCTATCAAGGCACTGTCGTTGAAAATCTATTGCTAATCTAACAAATAAATTGAAAGTGCTCAGCATGCAGTCATTTTACTTGGCTTGGTACTGTAAAATCGAATCTTAGTTCGTTAGTTTGTTCATTCGTTCCTGTTTAATTGTAACCTTTAGGCAAAAAAAGCCATTTTAATTTCGAATTTCGTAATTGATATGAAATTCATTTTCTTATTGCTTTACTCTGGCCACTTTACTTATTAATTCCATTGCTTGCAACAAAGTGTTGCAATCAAAAGAGTGAATGTATGTGTATGTTTGTATGTTTATTAATTTTCCCCCATTATCATCATTGTCTTTCAGGCTTAACAATCACAGCCTGCCCATTGGCACCTGATTCCAAAGCCTATGAATACGTGGAGATATTCAGTGCCGGCTGGAATGAGCGACCAAATTTTGCCATTGCAAATCGTTCAAAAGCCATTAGTGTAGAGTTCTAAGACCAGAGAATGGTGACTTTTCATTTAATTGGATGAATTGATACCAGGACCAACACTCAGTATAGCAGGTAAGTCGTTTTCATAAGAGATTGTGCCTCCTCTTTGTTGTTTTGTCAACAATGTTTGGCCAACAAACAATAAAAAAAAAAGACCTCAACAGAGCATTTTCTCTCAAATGTCTCATTGTTAATACAACCCCTCCCCCTCACTTGTTTTCTTTCTTTCTCTTCCATTCCTATGCATACATTCGACAAACATTTTTAGAAGAGTGCCAATATAAATGCTCAGCACTGAATGCCTGTGTCAATGTTAGTGTTTGGTGTGATGGCATACAGCATTGTCCCTCGGGCGATGATGAAACATTCCTACAGTGTTCGGCCATTATGAAATTACCCACAGAAATATT
>QOCX01004030.1:0-15750 GCA_005959815.1 Sarcophaga bullata | reverse complement strand
TGTATAAAATTAACACACACAACATAAGTGGTGTGAGAAGCTAGGCCGTAATCTTGACTGAAGGGTAGTAATGGCCAATTATGTATGTATGTATGTAATAAATCGCAAATGGAAGTATTTATGTGTGTGACGATTGATTAATTTGAATTTGTAAATCCAAGACGCAAACCATTTTTTTATTTCATGCTATTTTAGCGATAACAGTCGGACATTTTACATGAATAGAATGTTATTAACTGTTTAGCAGTACTTATCTGAAAAAGGCCCACTTATTTAGAGACTAAGTACAGGATATACCCTCAAAGTTCCGCATTTCCTTTTCAACATTCCCTTTTGAACATTCCCTTTTCAACATTCCCTTTTACATCCGCTTGAGATCTGTCCTCTCTTTTTAAATCTTTTTTTTTCCAAAACTCTTCCTATAAAATATAGTTCCTGCTTGTCATTCTGCTATTATCTGGCAGTGAAAAATCGTTTTCCTTGATGCTAGTGTCACATTGTTTTTTTCAGTAATTTGGAGCAAAAATTTATTTAAATTTTAACGTTCATTTTCGAGTGTCGCTTAAATTTTTCTAAAACAAATTGAAAAAGAAAGAAGAACAAAACCAGGCATATTTGAATAGCAAGAAAAATTCATTAAGAAACAATCACAAAGAAACTTTCGCTTTCTTCACTTTTATTGACTCTGAAAAACAGAAATCCTAAGAAAGACAGCGAGACAGACAGACGCCGACCGGACAGACTCTAAACTGTTGGGTAATGGCTACAATAGTATGTATGTCTTAAGATTAATATTATATAACCTCTGTCTAAGCGCTAATATACTACCACTTGTAACATGTTGTCCATATAAGAAACGAACGACCAGAGAGAAAAAAAAAACGAAAACAAAAACAAAACGAAATGAAACAAGAGCTCTGGCACAGATGTTACTCATATGCCCCATAAGGGTATTAAAAGTCTACTAAATATTTTTTTATATTCGTTTTTCATCGTTTTTTTTCCACAAGCTTGCTCTACAGTTTGTTTGTTATCTTTTCACAAATATTTCATAGTTAAGACACATTTTTTTTTGTTGTTGTGTGACTTTTTTCTTCTTCTTCTTCTTCTTTTTCGATTTTTATTTTCTATTATTTGGTTTGTTTTTTTTTTCCTCCATTTTTTTTTTCTAACGAAATCTTAAATTTAAGTCCGGATAGTTTGGTTTTTCTTCAAAGAAATTGAAAAATAGAAAAACAACAACAACAACAACAACTTTAACTCATACTAATTTGCATTACAAATTAGAAAGTGTGCTTTATTTAGCTATTTTGCATTTATTTTCTCTCTCTTTCTCCCTCTCTTTGTCTTGCAACTTTTTTAAGGAGCGATAATAATAACCAGGCTTTAAAGTCAAACAACTGTGTTGGGCCTTCTTTGCCATTTTGTCAGTTGGGATATGTTTAATGACGTTAAATTTGCGGTTGTTTGTCTTAAATATGCTAAAAGTACGGTGATTAATTCATAGATAAACGATTAAATTGATTTTCAAGTCTTAAAGTAGCCATAAAAGTCTTTCTTTCATACAACAACAACAAAAACAAAACAAAAATCGTTTTTTATCCCTGTTTGTACCATTTTCTTAAAGGTACGAACATGAGAAAAATTCGTAGAAAAGTTTAAGGAAAGTTCGACTGAAGAACGAACACTGAACGAACACTCAAGAACACTGTAATGTATTGTACTGTTTACAGACGATTCTAACAGCGTTATTCCAATGAAAATACTTTCGGTATTACGCTGTAGCTAAGGTGGATTCCCGGGTATGGCATTACACGGAGACAATACGTCTGAAATTATCGAAACCATCGCTAGCATAAGTCAAGACGGTTTCCTATCTGCGTTATAAATGCTTATAATAATGGATGCAATGGAATCGCATCGAATTAAATGATATCCTATATATACGTCTAGGGTCACACTTGAATGCCTGGATCATATATGTGAACACTCGCCAACAAACTGTTTAAAGTTATTGAAGAACTAGGTAAAGCTTCCTCTAGAGCTGAACAAGAGTTTTTTAGGACACGTGCAACGTTTGCAGCAATTCCCATATTTGAATAGCATTACGGCAAAGTGCTATGGAATTGTACGTAGGCACGAGAGTCGTAGTCGTCCAATAATCGTTCTTTCGATGTCAAGACATCGTTTCTTTCGCCAAGAATGTCGACATGGAGATATACCTTCTCTATTATCAGTTATTGTCAGTTGAGCTGAGAAAAGCTAAATAAGTTGCTACCATAAATCAATTAGGCAGAGTATAGAGACTCTAAGTCGCCGTAGTCTAGTAGATAGTGTGTTGGCTTATTAGTCATGAGGCGATTGGTCTAACCCCAGGTCGGACATCAAAACGAAAATATGAAAAAACCAAAAAAAAATTTTTTTTTGGCAAGTTCCTCTCAGCATATTTCTCTCAAAAACATTGAGAGCAAAATAAAATTGCCATGAAAAGTTCCTCAAAAACCTGTCGTTCGGAGTCATAAATAGTGTGAGAAGAAAGGCTGTAATGCTCACTTAAGGGTGTATTATGTATGTGTGCATAGGCAAGTGCCTTTTTCGGTATAACTCAGTTAATGAGAAATTATTCGGCTTTAGAGCCACTGGTTTTCACATCTCTGTGAAAAGATAGCTGCATAAGCGACCATGCCGGAGTTTAGACATCCCCGCCGACCTCTTAGTCTGTTGAGGACTTGATTCATAGCGATTTTAATATAAATTAAGTGAAATTAAGAAGGCTCCAAAGTAAGCAAAATTACCATACGGTAACAACAGAAACGTTTCGATATCACTGGGAACATCACTGACTGTCTTTCAGGCTCCGATCGTGACAATTTTGCGCTGAGATCAACTGATGATTTGATGGGCTTCTACGCATTCCACATCTATGTTTTTTTTTACCATTGCGCCATGATATTCGTGTAAGGGTTTTAAGAAGATGGTTGGTAACCCAAATCTTTTCCAACATGGTACGGCAGGAGTTTTGCCGGTAACTAATTGAGAATGCTGGTCTATTGGTAATTTGGTTCGAAGCGAATTTATATTAAACTAGACGAAGGCTGGGTTATTTGTTGGACCCAACCGAAACGTATTTATTACACTGGGAAAATCACTTTAGGGTTTACAGGCTGCGATCATGGCCATTGCCCCTAAAATTTTCTCAGATAGCTTAGCTGTTTTAAAGACTCTTGGTTCTTGGTTAGCATAATATCCAAACCCAGTGAAAATAATATAAGAGACGTTGCAGAAACTAGTGCTTGATAGAGTGGAGTTTAAGTGTTTTCGGTATTTAGATATCGCGGGGCAATATGCAACAAAGTTGCGGATGCATTGGCTAGGAACGATTACGTGATACCTCTATAGGACCGGATTTCTATTGCTTAGCACCGCTTGCTATTATTTTTAAAATAAGAAAATTATGGGAAAAGCTTACAGCGCTTAAGGGAGAGGCTTACGCAACCCATGGAAGTTTGTGATTCAGTTCCATGTTCAGTTCTCATGTGTAATAGGTCTGACCTGTAACTTTTTACGAATTCTCTTAAGGGTTATTGTGGATAGAAAAATGTATTTACAGGGGAAGGGTGGCATGTTTGCAGATTAATACGAAAGGAATTCCTAGCATTCACTACGAATGCCGTAAATCTTCTACGCAAACTATGAAACAATTAGCTACGCAAGTTCTTATATGTCCTAGTGTCCTACAATGTGACACTGTTGTTTATAAATTTTCCTTTTGAAGTCCTAAATTTAATAAATATTCGACCCTTAACCTAACTCAACTTATTTCAATGAAGCCATGAATTTTTTAGGGAAAATTATTACAAGATTTACAGCAAACAAGATGTGGCATGTTTTTTCTCGTAATAATTAACGCCAGCAACAACAACATTTTTTACTTCTAAAAATATTTACGACTTTTTTTCTTGTCTCACTACTTGATTTTTAAATGCTTTTGAGTTGTTTTCCATAAGCTTTTGAATGATAAGTTGGCAACAATCAAGAAAAAACGAAAAATGATTTTAAAATACTTTACAAGTATTTTTATAGTGCACACCGTTGTAGGTGATAGGAAGAAGCATATTGGCTGGAGCCTAATGTTTGCAACACAGTCCGAAATTAGATCATGAATCGCTGTAAGCGCCACATGAAGCGGCTTAGAATCACTTACTGTGTCAATTTCAATAGTGGTAGTAAGTGGTAGTTTTAGGCATTGGCTCAGTCCTTTGCAACTTTTGCGGCACTGTTCCGAATTTGATAAAAATTCTCGTCAGATAGTTCGGATCTTGTTAATATGGCGTCAATCTATTCTGTTGACTAAAATGGAAAATTCTGTTGTTGGGCATCATGCAAGTCAAGCATGCTTGACAGCTACTTTCTTACTTGTTGTGTTTCTTTTTTTCTTGTGAGTTGATGTTGGTAGTGGCGTTGTGTGTGCACTGTCCCGAATTTGATAAAAAATTTCGCCAGAGAGTTCAGTTCTTGTTAAGTAATACGACGTCAATCTATGCCGTTGACTAAAATGGAAAATTCTGTTGTAGGGCATCATGCAAGTCAAGCATGCTTGACAGCAACTTTCTTGCTTGTTGTGTTTCTTTTTTTTTTCTTGTGTGTTGATGTTGGCAGTGGCGTTGTGATGACTGTAAAGAAAAACTGTCAACCAAACAAAGACATTTCAGTGTGTCCCTCTTTTTATACGCTTTTTTGTTAATCGATAATGAAGAAAAGCAAAACCCCCAGCCAAGTGAAGTATTATAAGCTGGCTTTGGTTAATTTTTCTTTTTTCAAATTTTAATATGTTTGTTGTTGCCATTATTTGATTATTTTTATTGTTGTTATGTTGTTGTTTTTTTTTGGCTCTTTTTTCGTTGATATTTTTGCCATTTTGTTCAGTTTTGTTGTTTCGTGTGCCATTAATGACACTTTTTTTCTTTGTGAGTCTTTAAAAGCTAAAATCAACTGTAACGGCACATACTTAAAAGCACAGTGTGTTAGAAACCCTATTAGGGTATTCAAAAAACTTAAAAACCGAATAAATGGGTTTTTGCTTTCTTTTAATTCAAAAGGAGTTTGATTGTTCGAATAATTCAATTTGTGTCTAATAGGTCGATATAATGTTCTGATTCGGTTAACCGGTAATTCAATTATTCGAATATGATTTGATTTGTATTTCAGCTTTTTGAATACCCTATCATGTATTCGTTGAATATCATATCGTTTTAGACGTTGTCGTAGACGACAGAGTACAACAAGTTAGGGCAACATATCGCTTGGCACTTAACAATTCATTAGACAATGATGAGAATGGTGGTGGTGTGGTGATGACGGTGACAACGGCAATAGACGTGTGGTTAATATAATGTTTAAATACTCAGCGTTGATTGAGTAGGGCAAAAATCACTTAAAATAGTACTAATAGATGATGGTACATAGGAGAGTTCATTTCTGCTCTAAAAAACTGAAAACTTGTTAATTTTTTACAATCGAAGGAAGACCTCTTTGTTGACAAAGGTTATTTTATATGCTCTAGTGTCAGGGAATTATTCGCGTAGCTACAGGCTAATGATGTAGCCGCAGAAAAAAGTCGTAACTACGTAAATTTGAATCTGTGGCTCAGCTTTGTGAAAACTTCATACCGACCAGTTCATAATTTTTATTTGTAGTTTAAAAAAATATCGGTTATCTTGGGGCAATAGTGCTTAACCATTTTTGCACTGTGGATCGTTTATGATGATCATAATCGCCCTGTAATGGTTAAAAAGAATTACCATGTTTGAGTCTTGCTTACTTACTTAATTGATCATTGTCACCATTTAGTCAGGATTAAAACCTAGTTGCTCACACCACTCATGTCGTGCATGTCAATTTTATCCATGAGTAGTGGCAGCTACAGTTTAATGTGAATTCCGAGCGATAGACTTTTTGCATAACTTTTTATTTCACAGAGATTTGCTGAGAGGAAATTGCCGGTAAAAATATTTTCTTCATATTTCGTTTTGTTCGAGATGTGAAAACCAGGGGTTTAACCACGGCCTCTAGTCTAATAAGTCAACATACTACATAGTAGAGTAGTAGTATGGCTACTTCGCCACTTTTGAATAATCACTATTAGTCCCCAGATCTGAACTATATTTACGCGTTCTTTGTCAAACCCTTCACGAAATAAATTCAGATGATAGAATGGACACACTTAGGACAGATTTAGGCCACATAGGGCCTTATTCTGATTCCAAAATTTTCATTTATACCCTAGTTCAACAACTACATGGAGTGTCTGATGAAGCGGCTCGGACTGACAATGTCAATGCAAGATAGTTCTGCCGGCACCAATATGCCTGTTTTTTCTTCCTTCTCTTCTCTACAGAATCTCTGCAGAAATCATTATCAAAGTCTCTAAGATCAAATAGTGCCGACAACCATTCTAAGCGTGCTTTGGAGTTTTAGAAATAAATCATTAGAATGACTTTCGGATTTCTCTTCTTAAAATTCTTAGAAATCTTTAACATATTTCTGATATGTGCAAAGATAAATTCGACTTTAAAAAGCCAAGACGCAAACCAAAATTTTTTACCATCCATTGCTCATATTTTGACGTTAGCAGAACAAATCTTTATGTTAACAGAATAATGTAAAATGATTAACAATGGTCAATATACAGTCGCAGAAAAAAAGTCTACATACACCGCTGTATGTAGATTTTTCTCAACAGTGTATGTAGTTGTACTGTAAAAATATGTAGGAAATTGGATCAAAGAATATATATAAGACGGACCTCTTTGCAACAGTGGTAGTGGAAAGTCTGGGATAATTTTGGAATTTGAGAAAATTATCCCTTCCAAGCCCCCACCAATTATACCCTACATTTCAATGATTATAATGAGAATTAGATTTTATAGCAATAGTCTGCAATAATTGATTAAGTAGGGAGCTAATTTACTTGTTGCCACTGTTAATTATTTAACATTTGTCTGTTAACATCAGAATTTGTTCTTTTAATTCTAAAGGTGACTCTGCTGAAATTGCTGGTTTGTGTCTTGGGTTTTTAAATTTCAATTTGTCTTCATACACACTTTTTGTACTTTCAATGTTATAACACTCAATACAGAACTCATTTTACATTTCAGAATCTTTGTCAATATTTTAATGGCCACTGCCTGTATGTAGGTGTTATCATTTATAGCTTTACTGCCTCCATTTTCGTAACAGTTTCTGTGTTTTATTGCTTTTTTCATCAATTTGCTCTACTTTATGGCTTACACTGTGTTAAATTGTGCAATATTTTTCTTGAAGGTCTCCTATTTTTTATTTCGTAGTTAATATTCTAAATGTTAAAAGTACTCTTAGTTCTTTTTTTTTTCTTTCCAAACATTAAACATATTCTCACACATTTTATGATTTATAACTTAATTGTTAGAGAAAAACAAAAATTTAAACTAAAAAAACTTAAAAGTTTATTTGGATCTGATAAGACTGGCTGGCGAGACTTATAAGTTGCTAATGCCACCACCACCACCATCACCCCCGTTACCACTACTTCACTGATTTACTTCATATGACTCAGCGCTGTTCTCTACACAATTTAACTGTTGTTTGCTGTTGCGATTGCTTGTCATTTATTAACAACAAGCGTTTGACTTCAAATTGTTGTCGCTTTTAATTCGCCACCAACTTGAATATGAAAATCCTTTGGAAAAACAAAAGATTTTCAAATGAAATTAAAATTTTTAATTTTTATTTCAAAAAAAAAAAAAAACCAATAAAAATCACACACTCATTGCAAAATGTTCTTTGAGTAGATGGATGACTAGTTGGTTGGTTGCATGCTTGATTCGGTTGGTTGTATTACTTGTGACACTCGAAATACGTACATCAGTGTACATACGTGTAATGCGAATAAACAACGTCTGACGTTTTATTTCTATTACATGCACCACGACCACAAGCAACCAACCATCACTACCACCACTGTGTGTGTATGATGGTGGTAAGAAGGCAGGCGAAAACAAAAAAACAAAACATGCATCATGCATCAAATGTCATTGATGGCAAAAAACATTTGCTGTTGTGCACAGTCAAGAATACAAAATCCATTAAATCGTTAAACAAAAACAAAAACAAAACAAAGACAAAGAAAATCCGAAGAAAAAAAACTCTGATTTGAGTCATTGCTGGATAATTTTTTCCGTTTATTTTTTTTTGTTGCTCTTTTTTTACTTCTGCCACACAAAAACAAGAAGAAAAACCAAATGAAAAGCAGTCCATCTATGGCAACGTCTAATATTTTATACCATTTGGGGGACACACATGTGTTTATAACAGCCATTAAACCATTGTGTGGTTCGTTGGTTTTTTTTTTTTTGTTATATTTTCTTGCCATTTTGTTTAATTTCTTGCTCAAATACTCAATAGACCAGACCGCAAATAAAATAAAAACAAAAAGAGTTTGTGTATGAATGAATAAACGTTTGAGAAAAAACCCAAACCAAACCAAACAAATGAATGAATGAATGAACGAATGAAGAAATGAATGATTGCCAGCTTTGCTGCTTGGCTTAGAAAAATAAAACAACAGTTAAAGAAAATATCCATCAACTTTCATCGGCATAAGGGGTATATTTAACACTCTAAGGCCTTCTTGCATTTGCAAGCCTTAATTTTGAACAGAAGGGGTAGTAATAAGAAATTCATTATTTTGGCATCCAATTGAAGGCTTTATTTAACACTAGCGTGAGAAGGAAACCAAACTGTCACTATCTTCATTGTATTATAAAACTTAAGATATGTTCGAAGACAAATTTTCTTTTAAAAATCAAAGACCCAAACCAAAATTTTAAGCGCAGACAATTTTTTTTTGTTAACAGAACAAATTTTCATGTTAACATAATAATGTCAAATTGTTAACAGGGGTAAATATTTTTGGTTATACAACTTTTTATATGCATATAGCGAATCGGGTCCAGGAATTTTATGTCAATAGCTTGCAATAATTAATGAAGTTGAAGGCTAATCTACTTGATGCTACTGTTAAACAGTTAACATTGCCTTGTTCAAATTAGAATTTGTTCTGTTAATGCTAAATTTGACTCTGCTGAAATGGTTGGTTTGAGTCTTGGGTTTTCAAATTCGAATTTATCTTCACACTCGTAAAATCTTCAATATTCCTTAAAAAAAATCAATGGTTGAAGAGAACATCTTGTCTCTTGACTCCCAGAAAAGATACCATTGGGTCGGGTAGCACAAGCTCTTAAGGACAATAGAATAACCGCATATATATTTCCAGGGGTAACTGTTACTAGACAATGAAAGATGGTAATCCTATCATTCTAGAACTTGCCACATAGAACCAATGAATTAATTTAAAAGACTATATTAATGGAACTCAAACAACGAATAATAAACCATAAATTACAAATACCAAGAGTATTAGATAAATAAGTATTGCGACTGCTCTATGTTCCTCAATGAAGGATTGATATTGATTGGGTATTATACCACTTTGCTCGATGACCTTTAAAGGTAATTCCATTATAAATCTTACCAGAAAATTATCATGGACTTTGATTTACTTACTTAATTGGTTATTACAGCCCTTAAGTTAAGCTTACAACCTAGCTTTCCACATGATTTTTTTGAGTTAGATTTTTGAGAAATTTTTCATTGCAATTTTAATTTTACTGTCAAAGTTGGCCAAAAGACTGCTGAAAGGAAGTTACCGAAGATATATTTGTTTATATTTCGTTCTGTTCGATTGGTCTGAGCTGAGGTTTGAACACTAGGCTCGCGTCTAATAGCTTACAGCGACAGCCTAAGCTCTTAGTTCTACTATCTTGTTCTGTTAGTCAGTTTTGTTATAATCTACCGTAATATTGTCTTCTACCCCTTCAACATTCTGCTTGATTATTTCCAGTAATTTTGCATTACTTTAACCTGCTTAAAAAAACTAATCCATCGCTTCCTTTATTGCTCTCCTTATTGTGTAGTAGACCAGTAGAGTACTTGCATTTAATTTTTTTTTTTCTTAAGTCTCGTTTAAATGAATATTGGTTGCATTGCTTGATTGTTTCAATGCTGTCTGTTCAAGTTTCTTGAGAAACAGTAGCCGCCAGCTAACCCAACAGCCAGTCAACCAGCCATTATTTAGCCATCCATCCATCCAGCCAAGTAATTTTGCATTTAATTTCGTTTTTCTTTTTTTCTACTTTTTTGTCGTCTTTTTTCCTCAGGTTTAATTTTGTTTTATTTATTTGTTGGAATTAGTTTTTTAACTAAGGGGCACGGACAACACACTCTTTGGTAGCGTTCGGAATTGTGGTCGACTTGCAATAGCAGTTTGTCAACGATAAATTTGAACATGATTTTTATCTGCCTCTTTATATGACTTTTTTTTTAACTGGTACAAGACTTTTCATTACGTTCAACGTATGAGCACAAGTATTGAAGAAAAGGATGGATGGGATGGCACTCTAAGTAATGCTTAAGTAATTTGAAATGAAGTGAGTGAATAGAAAGAATTGTTAGGCATTGGCAGTCATAAGATCGTCTTCTTTTCCTCAGGTTTAATTTTGTTTTATTTATTTGTTGGATTAGTTTTTTAACTAAGGGGCACGGACAACACACTCTTTGGTAGCGTTCGGAATTGTGGTCGACTTGCAATAGCAGTTTGTCAACGATAAATTTAACATGATTTTTATCTGCCTCTTTATATGACTTTTTTTTTAACTGGTACAAGACTTTTCATTAGTTCAACGTATGAGCACAAGTATTGAAGAAAAGATGGATGGGATGGCACTCTAAGTAATGCTTAAGTAATTTGAAATGAAGTGAGTGAATAGAAAGAAATTGTTAGGCATTGGCAGTCATAAGAGTTGTAGCGTTCGGAATTGTGTCGACTTGCAATAGCAGTTTGTCAACGATAAATTTGAACATGATTTTTATCTGCCTCTTTATATGACTTTTTTTTAACTGGTACAAGACTTTTCATTAGTTCAACGTATGAGCACAAGTATTGAAGAAAAGATGGATGGGATGGCACTCTAAGTAATGCTTAAGTAATTTGAAATGAAGTGAGTGAATAAGAAAGAATTGTTAGGCATTGGCAGTCATAAGATCAGTTAAACTCATGTGCTGAGTTTAAAATGGAAAAATGTATTACTCTGTGTTATATAGATGAGTTCTAAGGCTTCATGATATGTTTTCATGTTTGTATTCAATTTTTAAATAATTAAGTGGCTTAATTTCCCTTTCAAATAATGGCTCTAGAAGGCCGCTGTGTGTGCTCAAGTAAGCTTTGGTAATTAAAGCTACCACTTCGACCTAACCTAATCTAACCTAATGGCTCTAGAAATTTTCTGGCCACTTAGAGTGAATAGCGGAAATTGTCTTTCTGAAGAAAACTTGCAATCAATGAGCAAACCATAACACCGATATAACAACCCTCTATATTTTCGGATAGGGCTTTGTTTTAGTAAAGGATAGTTGGCAACTCTGTTATTCTAGAACATGTCACAGTATATTATTCAACAAAATTACCATCAAAATCTTAATTAAAGAAACTGAAACAGCGTAAACAGTGAAGAAAGAAAAGATTTTTTGTATACTGGTCAGAAGATATTGCGCTATTTGATTATCGTAGAGCTTGCCAATTGCTCGACAAGATCTCAAAACATATGCTATGTAGCGTCCATAGCATTTTACTGACTGAGCTATCACCAAACGAAGTTATTTGTCGTATTTAAATCTTAGAGCCTGTATAGTGGACAAATAAGACCCCTAGAATGTCGGACACTTAAACAATTTTGAAAACAACATTGTTCCAGAATAATAGGGTTGCCCTATGGCACTACCGATTGCATAAAAGGCCCCTAAAATGTTAAACAATTGAACAATTATGAAAACAAGGAGGTCTAGAATGATAGGGTTACCATATGTCACTACTGGCTGCATAAAACCTTCCTAAAATGCTAAGGAGGTCCCTAGAATGCCGGTCGCTTGAACAATTTTGAAAACAACATTATTCCAGAATAATAGGGTTGCCATATGTCGCTGCCGATTGAATAAAAGGCCCTAAAATGTTGAACACTTGAAAATTTTTGAAAACAATCCTTTTCCAGAATGTTAGGGTTGCCATATGTTATTCACCTTCTTTGAAAATATATTGAATGTGAGACAGAAAAGTTTTCTTATTGATTTCTAGTTTTTCTCAAGGAGTGGCGGTTCCTACGTGATCCACCTATGAGATTCGTTGTAAATATTAACCTCATTGTAATGTTAGGGCTCAGAAGGTTTAATAAAAAACGTCAGCATTTTTTGTCTTATCCCGGTTTCAAACATAAATTGTACGAGTTTGTTGTCAAGCTTTTTGACCGCTTTAACCAAGGCTCTGCGCAAAAAACCCTACCTATTCATTTGCAATATTTATGTATTCAATAATGATCGAATGATTTTGCATACACAATCGATTATAGAAATTCCCCGGCTTATTTAAAATTGTGCGCCACCCTTCAAAACTATTTAGTATTCCATAAGGGGCAGGGCCCAACAAGATAATTTACAATCAAATGGTTTTTGTAATAAAAATTTTTGAATTGCGGACAGACAGTAGGCTTTTCTTGGTCAATAACTTCTGTATAAGCAGAGAGAGGTGGGGGTGTTTAGTTCAGCATGTTTGCTTAAATGTCTGTCCCTACTCATGCATGCATGGGTTTAAACGTGTAAGTGTTAGCCAATTGTCATGAAGAAAAAAGTGTGTGTTTTTCTGTCTTGGTTCCTTGGGTGGGTGGGGAAGTGGAATTGTTGTAATACTTTAATAGTTTCCCTCTGTAATAGTTTGTCTGTCTTTGTTATTGCAGTTGTTTTAAAACCTTTTAATGGCTCTGTCATAAGTGTTTAAACACAAACCATGTCTCCTTAAAGCGTTTACAAGAAACATTTGCTTACTGGCTGATGTGTGTCTCTGTCAATGAATGGGATGTTGGTTGGTTGGCTGGCTGGTTGACTAACTCCCTGGTTTACTTGGTTGGCTTGTTTTTATTTGTTGTTCTTATAGGCGATGACTGTCTCTTGGTGGTGGTGGCAATATTTAATGATGATGGTAATGGCCAGAGTAATTTAATAACTTTAGAGTTGTTTGAGGTTTCTAAAACGCATAAAACATTATCAAAAAGTGTTTCTGTGGCTATCAATACTCGTAAACTTAACCAAGAGAAAGAAGGGGGAACGAAAGAAAGAAAGAAAGAAAGATATGCTTAACTAAAGTAAGTTTAGTTTTCATTCTCTGTTGTTGTATTAGAAAATATCAGAAGAAAATATTTATAATGAGTTGATAGTTGTTGGAAAAGAAATATGGAGTGTTAATAACAACACCAGGGTAAGAGTAATGACTGTGTCGGCTTTCAATGGCACGCATTTAATACGAAAAGTGTTTCCATTCAAGTGGAAAAATTGTAATGGGTACGTAAGTCTTATATACTGTAGGTCTGTAGAAGCAATACCGTTTAGTTCATTTAGTATTTTCTCTGCTATTCTTGGGTATACTCTGCTAATTTAATTATTTTAATTATTTAATCTACTTTACTCCACTGCGCTCTCATCCTTTGGTTTATTTTAATCATTTTGAATCGTTCGGGACTTGGTTGTGATAAGCCTGTTTAAACAATTCCTTTAATTTGCAAAGTTTTATGTTTTCTTTACTGAATGTTAAACAAATAAAATCAACATACACATCGCGGGTGGTGAGAGAATTTAGGCCATAATACTGACTAAAGGGTTGCAATGGCTAATAATTTATGTTCGTCTGTACACTGCTTGTGCATTTTAAAACTCTTTTCTAATAACCTCTTAGCAACTAGCGGAACTTTTTCTTCTGGCCTACGCATTAAGCCATTTACCCAACTAGACAGAGTCCGGCAAAAGGTTCAACTAACTAGCTAAAAATACCCTGCATATTTGCCCCTTTGATACTATTAACAACCCTCATTCTAAATAATTTCACTTTCAGTATACAGTACCCTATCAAAAGACCAGTGAACAACATCATTTGGTTAGATAAGAGTCTTTACCTCTCTTTCTGTCATTCCTTTCGTTGAGGATAACTTTGTCACCTTGCACTTCTATTCGACAGAAGGGTTTTAGCCCCATCGATGACATAGATGTCATCTTCTTCGTTGTCTGCTTGTTCGTTGCTGAAATCTTCCATGACTTGGGAGCTCGCAAAGGGTAAACTTATGTGGGTGATTTAGTTTTCTCAAACTGTCCTTGCTTTATCTGTCAAAGGACGGTATGCTGGAATGTACCAGTGTATCCAAGCTGAATTGAACACCTCTTTGGATGGGAGAAAGTTCCGCTTGAAAAATACCTGAGAGTTTTCCAATATGTTCGGAATATTTCTTCCTGTTATCAAAAAACTCCTACTCCTGTCCTAAAATCTGTTCTTGATCCATCTGCATACCACGAAATAGTTCCGCTCTTAAGAAAGTATACAGCTTCCAGACTACTCCATTCAGTTTTGTAACTAAGTCTCGTTGCAAAGCAATTCCAATCTTAGAGTCTATTGGTTCTGTATAGGGGACAGATAAAGAGGGATCTATCCGTGATTAGATTAGACTTGTCTCCCATCAATCTAATCATGGTCTACCTAGCTTTGTACTTTACTACCATGTGCAGCGGACTTAAACCCAACAGCACCGCTGTCGGATACATTCTTATTGTTACACCCTATTTCTCCAACGCATGGTAGTCTTTGTTTTTGTCCATCTCGAATCCAACTGTTTTCAAATGCGCTCAGTCTTCACACCATCCAGTCCATAACTCCTAGGTTCCATCCTCAGGATTACCATGTAAGTCTACATTCTATTAAGGCATGCATGGCGGTCTCTATAGTAGCTGTTCATGTTGATTTACTATTGACTGATATTCCTTGAAGTCGCCGTAGTCTAGTAGATAGTGTGTTGGCTTTTTAAACGAAAGGTGTGAGAAGCTAGGCCGTAATCCTGACGAAAGGGCGTAATGGTCAATTATGTATGTATGTATATGATATTCCTAGATATTCTACCACTATTTCCTTTGATATTGTCTCCAACATGAGTCGAATATTCTTTCATTTATAAAGCTTTCTCTTTATTGTACGATTGTGGTCTTATGCCAGTTGATTTCCAGGTTCACTGTCAATGCACGAACAATTCAAGATCTCTTTAAATGAAATCACAAAGAGTGTCTTGAAGTTTTCCTTCAACCATCAGACCGATATCATCTGCATACCCTTGCGAGTCAATGCCTGCCTCGGACTCAGGCTTAATAGTCTATATCTTGACACGCCCGCCTAGTATTTGTTTGCATTAACGCTGAACACTCTCACTGAAATACGCTTCTGTTGAGATTAGTGTACACTCTACATGCAAATGCTCTGATTGAAAATGGTTTTAAGCTCCAAAAAAATAAGCCGTTATTTTGGAACGGAAACCATATGTTGCCAGAAATATGGTATACGGTTTGTATATTCTGTAGCCAAAGCGCTTTTAACAACTTTTTTTTCACAGTTTGAACGGGAAGTGCCATTCAAAGGATATCATAAATTATTATTAGTTTTGAACACAATTTTTAAGTAACTTTAATTCGGAAAACTTATACAATCTCTACACGTTTTATACAAAATAATCTAAAAAGTTTCATTAGAAACAATATATGCCAGAGGCCAATCATACTAACTGCACTTACCTACCT
>QOCX01004028.1:0-15322 GCA_005959815.1 Sarcophaga bullata | reverse complement strand
GCTCTGAGGGTTATCTAAAGCAGCGGAAGCTAGTTTGGCAACAACCGATTACCGCTTGCGTCTGTCTACAGATAAAAATTTGTTAGTGAAAGCTTCTTCATTCATCAACAAAATTTTTGAACAAATTGTAGGTATCTTAGAGAGAATGATAAAGAAATTCTCTTCAAGATTGCATTAATACATTGAACACGAATGGTTTCATTATGACAATAGATTTCACTTTACTACACCTAATACATAAGTATTCTTTTATCTTTTCTTTTCTTTTCTTTGCGATTTATAAAACATTCAACACAACATTATTACTGCAAATGCATCATAATAACAGCATTTAAAGATGACCGACCAGTTGCTATCATCTTGCAAGCACAAGCAACCCTATATTACAGGATTCATGTATCTGATGGATGATAAATGAAGAAAATAAGAAAACTGGCCTCTACTAAATTTTCGTTAAATTAGAAACCTTTTTGTTCTTCTTTTTTTTAAATTTTGTTTTTAGTTTTTGCATAGTCACAGTACAACAATTACATGCACTTACTACCGGCATTAAAAATCCTGGAAAATTACCTGGGCAAACACATGTTCTATTGACCAATACGGTGTGTGTGATTGTATTTGTATATACTTGAGATTTACATACACACAATATACAAACATGGATAAATATAAACGCACTTAGTGTATGATGATCCTGAATAAATAAATTACGGTTGCACCTTTTAAGGATAACAACAACTTAAATGTAAACAGACAGACAGACAGACGAACACACACAGGTTCGTTTACAATCACAGTGTAGTGCCAAACTCATGCACCTTTAGATTTATTCACATTAAAAAAAATTACTTTACCGAATACATGAAAACATAAAACAAGCAGAGGCGGAGTATTGAATAGGGAGGGGTAGAAAACAAATTTGTGTTACTAACTGCTCATCATAACTAAGTAAAAAAACAGATTACGAAGTTAAAGTAGAAAGAATATGATGTCTTAAGTGGTTACCAGGTCATTTGGAAATATGGAAATCATGTCTTATCTATTCATTTCATATTAGAAATTTTTAAAATTGTTCAGCACCGAATATATATTCATGACATGTTTCAATTTCTATCTTCCTTTCTCTACATAAAACTTTAACAGAAGTCTCTGGTACGATGATTCAATTACTTGGATATTGCGGTTGTCAAATTTCAATTAAAACGAAATCTCTTTGCAAACAACTTCATTGTTTTGATCTAAAATCGACATTTTTTCTATTATCGCCATAGGTTATGTTAGGTGAGGTGGCGGACTCCTGTTAAAGGAAGAGTAGCACTTAGGCCCATTATAATATCAGAATCAATCAGAATCAGAATCAATATTCAACCCTGGGATCAAATTTTCACTAGAGGAATGGGTATATAGACTCGGAATCACATCGAGTCAAATCTATAGATTCTGTGATGAGGACAAAGAATCATTGAATTACAGACTGGACGACATAGTATGTAAGAGCACCTTCATAAGACTCTTGAAATGGTTGAGAGATACCAACGAGGAGCAATAATTATAGGGCGGAATAGATAATATCGGTTTAAAATGGTAATTTATAGGATTCAACTAAGCTGTGCCCAGTGATACGACTGCCAGTTAAACCTAACCTAAGAATAAATGGATTTGAAAAGATAGCATAAGAATACCCTCTAGAGATTAGGGGAAGTACAATAGATCAGATGGTTCTGTAATACCTGTACAAGACAATAAGAATAAACAAATCTTGATTGCTGTACATCCAAGTTTTCAATTCCTTTGTTGGGAATCGCCAGACTCTAACGAAAGTTTTTTTTCTTCTTGTGTTAAATCTGTTCAGCAAATTAGTGTACATTTTTTTACTTTTCACCAGGTTATTTTTAAAGTCACAATACCTTGGGGTTGCATAAATCGAACAAATTCTGAACTATGGTTCCCCATTTTATATTCATCCATGTTAGACAGTGAAAACGAAAAATAAATTTCCTTTACAAAACCCAAGAAATACAATCCCAGTTACAAATTTTCGTTTTAAATTTTTTTGAATAGAAAATATAAGAAAAGAGAAAAAAAACAACAACTTTTGAAAATAATTCCTGTGTCCAAAAAATATAAGCAAGTTTGTCTTGGGGGGACACACAATGGAGTAAACAATGGAAATAAAAATTTTTAATTTTCAAAACTAAAAACCTTGTCATAACTGTCCTTCGAAAGAGATGGAATCTGTTTCTCTGTCCATCCAACTGTCTGTCAATTTTATTGTTTGTTTTGTTTTATGTTGTGTTTCCCCCTTAAACTAAACTCGACTAAAAATGAAAAACTTAATATTTTGCGTCACTTTTATTATCAAACATTTCTATCGCATGAAATTTTGCAAGCTCTTCGCCTGAAGAAGACCAATAGACAGACGGGCATACTCTTCTACGTTGTGTGTATGTGTGCATATGAAAGAATATGTGACTGACTTTATTGTCACAATTCCAACATTAAACTGATGGGTAATCAAAATACAAATTGTGGGTAAACACACAGTCATCTCATATAGATAAGTCCAGCAACAATACAGAACATGACACGTTTCGTTCAGAGTCCTACACATGGTTCCATGATAGACACACACACACACACACACACACACACAGTCAGAACGATATACATACCAAGGTGTGTGTAATTGTATGCCAAGATTTATTTACTTTTTTAATTTTTTGTCCTACCAAGTGGGTGACAAATAGATGGACGTGCACAGACATGACATGGAAACACAAACAAACATTTTTATTTAAACATTTAATATGATATTTAAATACAAACAAACATCTACACCGACAAACAGCTCAGCCAGTCAGATATTCCACCTTTCGTTATAGGATATACATACGTACATATGCATGTATGGATATACGTACACTTTAAATATGAAAGTATAGGAAAGTGCCTTTAAAAAAAGTGTTTTTAAATGGTAAATCAGAAAGTTTTGGTCAACATATCTTTAAGTTTTAAAAGTTAAGTTAAATAAACCACACATATAAAGGTGTGGTGTTTCGATGAAATTTTAAAGTTCAAGTCATTTAATTGACCGCCCGCCTCTGCAATAGTTGTAGCATTAGATCCTTTTGAAGTAACTTCCGGAAATTTTTCAATACATTTGCAGCGCTATTTCGGCAATAACTTGACAGATATTAGTTTAGGGAATTATTGGCGCAAATATGATCTTTTGCCAAAGGCCCAGCAAATGTCTCATCAATGTATCAAAAGTTATAAAGCGTAGTTCATAGCCCAATCTTGTTGAAACTGCGTGCGGTTCAATTCATAACCTTCAATCGCAGGCCAAATAAAATGAAATTTCATATGGCATTAGCCCATCGAGTGTTCTTTTCAAGAACACAGTCCATTGACGCTTTCAGATCATAATGCACATCAAGCCTTTCCTCCTTTTCCGGATGCAATGACTTTTTCATACTTATTTCGGAAAACTACGAATTCTTTATACCATAAGTTTGCTTGTTGGTGTAATCACCGAACGAAGAATATTATTCGAAAGACTAACGAAAAACTAGGCCTATTGCTCTAGCATTTAATCAGCATATCTACGTTGTTGGGGATGATCAGCGGGACACGTGATCGAAATTGGGACACTCAAAAAGTATCTCAAATCTAAAGAGACCCATGAGAGAACATTGATTTCCTAAGTAACGAGCATTCTGACTGTAAACTTTAATGCTGCATGTGCTTACCAAATAACATCTCATTCTCAGATCGCCTGTATTTATATTTGCCAAGTATAAGTCGAATGAAGCCTTTAGAATTTAAAATTAATTCAATTTAACTTTCTTCGTATGCACATCGGATTAAAAGTCCAAAAACATAAATTTTTCTATTTCATCACCATTCGCCTTTTAATTTTTTTTGTTTCTTCTTTTTTTTTATGAATGAGACACTTTTTGATATTCTAACCACTAAGTACAGTGATAAATGACGCACTTTATATATACAATGTAAGTGAGTGTATAAATAATGTGCCATTCATGTACACACACTCACTTTTTTCGAATGGCCAAACATTTTTTGACCCATTATTCATAGACAGATGTAAGCAAGCAAGCAAGCAAGCAACTGTCCGGACGTTTTGGCCAAGAAAGATTAGCATCTTCATTAGAAATGCACAAAAAGAGAAATGAATGGCAAACTGAGACAGACTTCCATTCAACATTTGAGTGGTGATGGTGTGGTACTTTTCTTTCTTTGAATGACGAATGCAAAAAGTGTACGAGTTCAATCAATTCTCATCTAGTGCGCTAATATCGAAGAGCAATTCTAAACTGAAAAATGTTGCCTTCAAGGAATGTTTGAGGGTTTTGTGGGGTTTTCTATGCAGACTAATTCGTTTTTGTGGAGAACTATCGGAAGACTAGTCGTAAAGATCATAATTGAGATATTGATTGTCCTGCGGACACTTTAAGATTTGTTTCTAAGGACAGTTTACTTAAAGAATAAAAGAATTAAAGAATAAAAAACAAATTCCATTACCCTTGAGCCTGGAGATCAATCTGCATTTATTATCACCAATTGCGAGAAGGTAAACAAACAAAAGATATTTCTATTACTTAAGTGGGCGTGGCACTTTTTTTTAGGGATCTTGAAAAGCATGGAATTTTAGAATTCTGTTCGATCAATCCACGCTTTATCTGTCAATGACTTTCTAAAATATGTTGTCAACACAATTCAGCACAATATTAAGTTTCCATTTCATGCCACACACTCATACACAAATGGTGCACACTGTGTATGCAATTTTCTTGCTTTTTTTTAATCACAAGTAAAACGTATCCAACCTCATAAGTGCTCTGATACTCTGCTGCTTTGCTACTTGAATAGAGACAAAGAATAACAAAAAAAAAGGGAGCACTTTTCATGTCATTGTTTCCAAAATAGCAAAGCTCCCAACTTTGTTGATAAACCACAACAAAAACAATGACAACAACAACAAGAGACTCTCCATATAGCCAACACAGTTAAAATTGCAAGAAATCCACATGAAATATCACCGGCAAACTTGTACGTGTTGTGAATACTACTACTACAGGTATTAACGCAATGCTATGGCATTAGGCTTTACTACAGCGTTACTAAAGAGTAAAATTGTAATGGGGTTGGAGAGCAACAAATGTCTCCGTACTGTGTATATGTATGCATGTATGTATATTGTGTTTGTTTTACGTTTTTAATTTACCATTTTTTTTTTTCTTTTGTGTACAGGAAATACATTTTGTGAAATATATTTCGATACTCTCACACACATTGCTGCACTACATGTATATGCAATAGAAAGGAATCTCTCTCACTCTCGGTGTTGCTCTCTAGTGTAGCAAGAAATAAAATAAAAGAAATTGCTACGGAAAAAATATCCCAAAACATAAAAAAGAATATTTGTAACCTTTAGAAGTAAAAATAATAAAAAAGAAAATGGCTCGACTCATATAAAATAAAAATGGGGATTCAAACAAAATGCGAGAGTAGTCTTATAAATTACTATCTATATTTTGACAATAGAAGTTTTGGGGTAATGTCCCGCTGTAATATGACAGTGTCAATTCCATCATTCAACAACATATAACGCCTGACTGGCATCTCTCTGTGACATCTCTTCTGAACACGTTCTGTTAATAAATTCTGAGTGTCAATAAACACTGCACTTGAGGCTCCCAAAATGCCGGATAATGACTGAGAAAATATTCTGCGATCTTCTCTTTCTTTCCGTCATTGCGGATTCTGTAGAAGTCGTTGTGAGGTACTTACAATCTCCGGGCAAATGAATGTCAGAACCAAACTATCTTTTAGACTGGTATGATGTGACTGAGGTGGACTCTGCATCCATTGCATTTTATTTGCAAATAAGTAACATTTGAGGGAGAACATATTTGGCCCTCTGACTATTTATTGGCTAATCGAAACAGCTTCGCTTTCGCAATCACATACACTTCATGTTGGAATACATTTCACTAATCGACTTCATATAGCCTACAGGACAGTTTCACACCAACTCTAAAGAAGATTCTCTCTAGCACCAAGTGCCAGTATTAATTTTCCGCTTAGTACACTACCTACATACATACATAATCGACCATTACAACCCTTCAGTTAGGATTACGGCCTAGCTTCTCACACCACCTATGTTGTGTGTGTTAATTTTAGACATGAGTGGCGAGATCTACAGTTTAAAGTCGACAACAGATTTTTGAGAAACTTTTCATGGCAATTTTATTTGCTCTCAGAGTTTTTGCCAGAAATCTGCTGAGAGGAAGCCGCCGCAGAAATATTTTTTTCATATTTCGTTTTTGATGTCTGACCGGGGATTCGAATCCTGGCCTTTCGTCTAATAAGCCAACTCACTACCCACTAGACTACGGCGACTAGTAGACTACCTGAACTGCACTATTACCCCGTATCCGCATTCTCTGATCATATAACCTCTAAAACACGGACTCAGGTTCCTTATGCACACATCGATAGTGTTTTTATTTCTAGCATCACCGACATCGACTCAACAACAACCCTCGTCTTTGGTTTTGTAAATTTCTCAAACTATATTTATAATGTGTGTGTATGTGTGTTTATTAGCATTTAAACAAAAAAAAAAAAAGAAAAACTTTCATTTCCTGTTGTGTTTGCCCTCCCTTCTTTCCTTCTGCCAGTGGCTGGTTCAGTACGCTGTAACTATGTTTTAAAAGTTTATGTTATTATGGTTGTTGCTGTGGTTGTTGTTGTAAGTTTGGCTAATACCAAAGGATTATAATTTTGTTAAAATTGTTTCAGGTTTTCTTTTTCTCATAGTTTTTCATTTAAAGTCATTCTTTTTTTCTATTACAGTTTTTCTCTTTTTTCTTTTCATCTTATTTTGTTTTGTTTTTTTTTTACGGAATTAGTTGGCATTATAAAATTAAATTCTAGGAATTTTTCGTTTTTATTATTGCTTAAATGACATTTTAAACTGTGTGTTTTACAAAATATTTAAAAAAAAATTCCATTATTTAAGCAGATGTTGTACAACAGATTGAGTGCTGCTACTAATATTTGATTTCGAATTCAAGTATTTTGTTATTTCGAAATTGTATTCACTTTTTAAGCTCAACAACAAATACAATGAAAAGATTGAAGAAAATAATTTGAAGGATTTTGACATGATTTTCTTTTTTGGGTGAGTTGGGAAATGAAAATTACAGAGCAGAACAGTTTTTTTTTTTTTTTTTTTTTTTTTTTTTTTTTTTTTTTTTTTAAATAAAATTCATTCGCATTTAAGAAAGAGCTTAAAGTCTTATTCTGATTTTTTTTCTATTTCCATTGTAATTTATAAAGCTGGTACATATTTCAGGTTAGATTAGGGTGATTGGCAATCGCCTCAAAGAGCATAGCTTAGTTGGGTCCCATGAGGTCACGTACCGTTAATGAATTCTGAATGATTAATTCTTTTCTATCAGTTTTTTTTGGCAATTAATTATAATAAAGAACAGAATTTGACAATTACTACTTGACAAGTATAGTGGCCTGACGGTTCACAATCTCATAAATATGCTTATTGGCTGTTAGAGCAACAGTTTTTCAGGTTTTGATTTTTCGAATAAAATTTTTTTCAGCGATGAAACTTATTTCTCCAATGGTAATTACATTAACAAACAAAATTAACTCTTATGGGAGGGCTTGGAGAACCCAGAAGAGATTGCGACAAAGCCATTACATTCGCAAAAAGCGAGTATTTGTGGCGCATTACGGTCTGAAAATGTCACTGAGTTGTATTTTTTCGAAAATAACATCTGAAAGAATGGCATAGTGCAACGTTTATGTCGCCTGACTACATGATAATTGACTTTTTTTTTTGGTCTACAATGGCTGCACATAGCAAGGAAAGCATAGAGAGGACATAACAATATTATCTGACAGTCAGGCTACCATTCGAGCACTTGGCTTTATTCTACATAAAAATTTCACATTGTTTACGACTTTTATGATCCCCAAAATCATCCTTTAAGGAATGTTGTTGTATCAAGCTAACATGAGATTATGTTGCGGAATGCAAACAATTTTCCGCCATATTTTGTGTCAACGTATACGTCAATAAGTCATAAATCAAAATGTAAACAAAAATACATACATAATTGATCATTACAACCCTTCAATCAGGATTATGTTGTGTGTGCGTTAATTTTACACATGAGTGGCGGGACCTACAGTTTAAAGTCGACTTCGAACGACAGACTTTTGAGAAACTTTTCAGGACAATTTTATTTGCTCTCAGAGTTTTTGCCAGAAATCTGCTGAGAGGAAGTCGCCAAAGAAATATTTTCATATTTTCGTTTTTGAATGTCTGATCTGGGCTTTTGAATGTGGCCTCCGTCTTAGACTAAGACGACTTCATAACCAAAAATAAATGAATAAAAAACTTAACTAGTAGCTTAAATTACCAGAAGAAGGTCATTGTGCCTTGAATTTAAATATTTCACATGGAGAAAATCAACCCTTAACTGATACAGTATATGTTACGAGTCAAATTTGAAAAAAAAATTACTCTATACTCCGGCAGTTATTTAATTTCTTCTCTTTTTTTTATGTTTCCAATACAGCAGGTCATCAAAAGCAAAACAGCTTTAATTTTATTTCATTTTGTTTTTGTTCTTTTTCTGTTTAAGTTTTATTAAATCATTAATTATCAAGTACTTCTATTAGTCAAGTACTTATTCGTTTTTGGTTTGGGTTTCGTTTGATTTTATTTTATTATTTTTTTTTTAATTATATTGTATTTTCACTTTATTTGTGTTTTATTTTACAACCATTAGAAAAAAATAGAGAGTAGAAGCAAAAGCAATAGGCAGAAGTAGCATTACAAGTACATAATTTTACAAATAAACAAACAAAACAGAAATCATTTTTACCATTCTGTTCCTAGCTTTCAGAACAATAGTACAGGAAACTACTACTACAACAACAACAACAACAACAACAACAATAGCAATAACAATAAGACGAATATAAAAGGACTTTAAATATGTTTGTATGTAACACAGCAGTATAAGTGAGTGTTGCTGGCGCTGTTGCTGTTGCTTGCTCTCTATAAATATGCAAAAAAACGATGATGAATGGATGAAATAAATAAATGTGAACGACAGACAGACAGACAGACAGACAAACTGACGAATCAACGCAACAACTAAACCAACACAACAACAAATGAAATGATATGAAGTGAATGAATAAATAAAATGTAAATTTAAATGTAAATATAAAATGTTTTCCAACTGAAGTAAGTACATAAATATGTTTGTATACATATACACACACATACATACATAGGTATTATTTTACGAGTATAATATTTATTTAAAGGATCTTTTTTTTTTTTGCTCTAAATGGAAACCATTTACACTTGAAAAAGGTAAAAAAGAATTTTCATTTGAAAGTCATTTAACCAACACTATAAATCTTATATTGCCAATAGGGGCTGGCTGACTTATTAAAAAAGCATTAAATAAACTTTCTTTGAAATTCCCCTTTAAAGTGTGTAGATCAGATAAGGTAGTTCTTTTTGGAAGTTTCTAGTTAAAAGGCAGGATGAAATGTCTTAATGGCGTTTGTTCTTGTAACATTTTACTATTTTAAGATAATTTTATGTCATAATGTCTCTCTTAACGGCAAGAATTATAAGCATCAACAACCAGAGGCCATAATTTTTACCAACTTCTATTGAGACAACAAAATTATACTGCATTGACAGCAAAAGACTGTCAACTAAATTTCTAGAGCTTCTAGCGTTTAGACTATGGACTAATAAGTGACAATTGCTCTGCTCTCGGAAATGCTAGTCGCTTGGTTTTATCATCATTGCTGTTCTTTATAGTTTTTTATATGGTGCCAAGTAGAGCAACTGAAAACAAGCCTCTAGGTATAGTGTGGAATCCATTAAGAACAAAAACATACATTTTGGATAGCAGAACTATGCAGAAGAGAAGTTGAGACCAACACTCAGAGGATATTTTATACTAATGGAGGGCATTTTGTTGGAGGGAGGAAAAAGAAAGAGGAGCTAAACTTTCCTTTCGATAATCAAATTTCTGGTCGAATTAAATTTTTGAAGGGAGAATGATTAAAAACTTATTTGCTAAGCTCCCACAAAAAACACAGCAATAATTTCGCTTAAGTAAATGGCTTAAGATAGAATTAGCCGAACGTTCACGTAACATAAAGCAACATACTTTAGTTTTTTTTTTAGCATAATAAACAATGAGAACGATTTCAGAACTGTAATGTGTTTTTGGTAAGCATATACATTGTTTTCGTATGCTAAAAACGAACGTACATTCCTTTACGTTTTGTGAACAATCGACTAATTTGACCATTAGTCAACTACGACGATTCCAACATGACCCATTGAACTTATCGTTATCGCAAGGAGCCCACTTTTCATCATAGATCATTATGCGCATCAAAAATGAATTAATTTAATAATGTGTTCTCTTGACATTATCGTAAATGATCTATTTTTCAATGCCAATCACCATTCTCTTCAGAAAAAGATCCGTTTCGCGAACAAGACCAAATGGAAAGCCACCCCAAGAGATTTTATTTTCTTAGTGTATAAAACATTTGTCACGTTTTTCGACTTAACGATCTTTCTATTAATTATTGTTGTTGGCTTTATTTTGTTGTTTTTCCTTTTCGTAAATTCCTACGTATTTATTTATACAATCTAGTGTACCGTAAGATGTGTGTGTTTTGTAGCTGGTTGTTTCTTTTGTATATTTAACCATAGAACTGCATTAAAATATTTAAAAATATTTTCTTTAGTGACAGTGTTATTACGACGTGCAAATGCGAAATATTTTCGATATTTTCAATATTTTACTGACATTTTCTACATTAAAATTGCCTCCCAGATGGTGTTGCATAATTCATATCAAAATACCAAGAACGGAATTAATGAAACTGAATAGAGCGTGATTAACTGTATCAGAACTATACACAGAATTGATATTTTCAACCGAATAGTTTATTCGTTTTTATTGCTTATATTCTCGTATAAATGTGCTCTCATATAACAATACTGAAGACAAGACTCACTATTTGACCGTAAATTGATAAAAACTTTTTAGAAGCATTTTGTTTTTAATTTTTAAGTTCCAATTGAAGGAATCTGGATAACAGGTACTCACAATATTATTTTTTTTATTTTTTTCTGCTTTTTCTTTAAAAAAAGAAGCTGAATACTGAGAAAAATGTTTGACAATTTTCTTTGAGTGTATGTTGAAACATATAAAATGTTATACATAAATATAACAATAGACACGAATTTCACACAAAATAAAAGATGGCATAAAATAGTAAGAGCATCATGTATATAATTTAAACCAATATTTAGTTGTAATGACTTTAGTATTAATGAAGCACACAAATTTTTAAACCCTTACGAAATTGGTTTAATAAGAATTGTAAAATAAAATTTAAATAACTTTTTCACTTACCAATTCGATCAAATAATTCACCACCGGCTGCTCCAAAAATATATACTCGATATTGCCATGTGAACGATTACCGAAAAATCGTAAGATATGCTGGTCCTGTAGCATTTTCTGTATGCAAATTCCTTACGTACCGACAGAATAGCATCCGAATGTTTTTTTAATGACCATTTTCATAGCAACAGCTTCACCGGTTTGACGATTAATCAACAATTTAACTCTGCAAAAACAAAAAGAACAGAAAGTAGAAAAAAAAATGTTAAAGTAGTAGTAGAGAGAGAGAGAGAGAGAAGATTCATAGAAGAAAGAAGAAATAAAATCATTTACAAACAATATGTATAACAGAGATTAAAACAAACAAAAATAAAACAAAACCTAGAGAACTAAAGAGAGAGAGAGCANAACAGAAGTATACCGTTATAAATACAGGAAAACGGAGAGCAAATACTAGAGAGAGAGAACTAAAGAGAGAGAGAGAGAGAGCAAACAGTTAATAAAACTTCTACTGCAAGTATATACATATTTAAGCTATTATTTAGCTCTCCTGTTTTATTTTACTCTCCCAAGAGAGCAAATGGTCAAGAACAGTCAGTTTTAATGAGAGGAATATGAAATTTTTGTTTAATAAATAAAATCACTTAAATAAAACGCTTTGTTCTTGTTATACACATGCGATGAATATATAAAAACATTTTAAAAAATTATAAAAATACGTGGGTGTCTTTTTTAATACACACGCTATTCCTGTATCCTTTGCTGTAAAAGAGTAAACACAAAGACTTCATGTTTAAAACACGTTGCATTTACGTTTAGCTTACGTTACGTTATGCGGTATTACGTTACAATACACAAAAACAAACAAAGTGAAGGGGAAAAAACTAAGAAAAAGAAAAAATCGCTTTACTTTTAAGGTTTCATTGTGAAAGAAGCCGAAAGCCGAAGTAGAAAAAAAAGCATAAAAACTGTAGTATACTATAGGGGATATACACTGGTTTTTTGTACAGAAAATTTCATGTTTGGTCTAAACGTACATGCGCTCTTTGAGCGCGTATAAATGTGTGTACATTTAAAACTAAAAGAGAGCATATTTTTGTAGCAAAAAGCAAGAAAAAAAAGAAAGCAAACCTTAGCACGCCGGAAGGAAGTGTTTGATAGGTTTCCGGTTTATTGACTTGTTTCTTTTCATTCATTCATATTCGTCGTATTACGATTCCTTAGTTCGTTAGTTCGAATCGTATTTTATTTGTTTGTTTTTTCCTTTAAATAACCATCACTTGTTATTGCCTGATTTAAATTTGAATATTTTACTTGCCCTCTCACTCCTCTNGTTTGTTTTTTCCTTTAAATAACCATCACTTGTTATTGCCTGATTTAAATTTGAATATTTTACTTGCCCTCTCTTACCACACTCCTCTCTATCTCTCTCCTCTTTATTCTTATTACCAAGGAATTATTGTGATTATAAAACCGTTTATGACTTATTAGACATGAAAAGTTTATTTTGTTAGTTAAAAACAATAAACAATAAACATAAGGAAATTGTTAATAAACAAATACAAAAGTTATACGAAATGGTACTGAATTTAAAGCTTAACTAACTAGGCAGGCAGTTAAGATTACACAAAGAAAAGTTTTTAACAAGTTGTTGTAAAAGTTAAACTAGAATCGTAATTTTAAATGGTAAACGGATACAGAAATCCTGTTGCTTAACTTGCGGCATGAGTTCTCAAGGTACTAGTTAGCGAGGTTAAATTAAATTAAATTTTGCAGTTTGGAAATGGGCACGAAAACTTGTAGCTTCGACTTTAAACTGTAGGTCTCGACACTAATGGATAAAATTAACAGACGCAACATTAGGGATGATAGAAGCTAACTCGTAATCCTGCCTGGAAGGCTATAACGATCAATTATGTATGTTAGGTAATATGACATAATTTTAAAACACTTCTTAAGCATCAAACTCATTATAGTCCATATAGATATTCATAACTACTATCTAAACAATTATAGTTTATCAGTACAGTAACAATTTAATGGCTCTCAATGGTTACCAAAAAAAATGTAAATTTTGGCTTGTAATGCAATTTTCCTTTTTATCTTTCGAAGTTAAGCCTGTGATGCATTATTTATAACGTATATAAATCGGTAATAAAGTACAATAATACAATAAAAATCTACCGTATACTACAATAAAATAGAAATAAAATTTTCAAATCATAAATAACTTATAAGTAGTGGTAGTGTTAGTAGGTTTACGAAATCTTTTTTTCTATGTTTTCTACTTACTCGCCATAAGCTCGCCCAATGTTTGTGCCAGTGTCCAGCCTTCAACAAATTCACGATTGTTACCAGCTGGTAAAGAATTATTGTTGGCACTGTCACTGCCATCATTGTTAGCAGTGCTATTTCCGTTACCATTAGAGGACGACGATAATGCCAATATTGAAGTGGACATAGTGAAATAGTTTTCTATTTAGTTTTATACAAGACCAACACAATGATGATGTCGGCGATGATGATGATGATGATTATTATTATTATTACAGTGGTGGTGGTATTGATGATGCTATAATGCTGCTTCTTGCTGCCTCTTGCTGCTCCGCAACTGATGCCAAATTGATATGAGGTGAGAAATTGTTGGATTGTTGGTTGGTTGTTTGGTTGGCATTGGCTTGGCTCGATTGTTAGTTGGCAAGAGGCGGGAATATTTCTTCTCTATTTGAAAATGATATTTTAATGTTACTAATTTCTGTTGTTGTTGTTTTTGGTTGTTGTTACTAAATGTTACGATGTGTTGGTTTTTTCCCAACTAAAACTAGTTTTTTTTCGCCTTTTTTCTTGTATTCTCGTTTATTTTTATTATTTTTTCTTTGGCAAATAGCCAAACAAATTTAAAACCAGCCAAAGAAGTCAAAAAGAAATGATTTTTTTATGCAGATGGATGGATGGATGGATCTTAATGGCTGGATATACTCAGGGATTTAATGTTGGCTTGTCTATATAAACGACGACTTTGTAAGTGACTCGTATATGTGTACAGCTTCAGTTTTAAAATCCTTCTTTTTTCTCCCTTTTTGTTTGTGTAACGAATTTCAACAAAAATAAATAATTTTGAACAACAAAATTAAGAAAAAAAAAACTAAAAACGAATCCGTTGGCTTGAATAATGTGTCTGGCCTTCAAGTCATAACGTTAATAAAAAATGAAGGCTCGAACAACAAGGAAAACAAAAAACAATACAAAAAACTTTAAAAAAATAACAAAAAGTGAAGAAACAATTTTTAAAAATATAATAAAATTTGTGTACAGCTGACTGGTTGATTGCTTTGCCGTGCAGACTGACTGATGAACTCGAGGTAGTTGCAGTAGTGGACGTCTCTCTAAACTGGAAACTTGAAAGTATTGCTTGCTTGACAAGCCAGTATTAAGTTGGTGAGTGAGGTAGGTTTCTTTACTTTGTTTTCGTTTTTAATAAGATTTTTTTTTATTTGTATTTCTTTTTTTGCAGACCGAGACTACGACCACAAGACGTTAATGTCCAATTTGTTGATTTTCTTAATAATTCATTACGCTTTTAATCAAGCAAACAGCCATTGATTTGACAAGCAAATGCGATGCGAATTATGTTTTTTTTTCTGTCTGTTTTCCTTTCTTTCACTTTGTCCTGTGTTGTTGTTCTTTTGGTGCAGATTATAGTTGTTGATAAGATCTGTAAAGATATAGAAAATAAGTAAAAAATCAATGAGGAATACGTTTCAATTAATTGTTTAATTATGTATGGGTTGTATGTAGTTAATAGAATT
>QOCX01004026.1:0-15767 GCA_005959815.1 Sarcophaga bullata | reverse complement strand
GCCCGTACAGCACCTCATTCGATCGAATCAATTTTCATGTACGTTTTTGAACATATGGGTTCGTATCCCGGTAATAACATTACGAAAGTTGGCCTTCAAATACTTAATTGTGTCTGGTTTGTTGGCATTACAATTTTCTTTAACTGCACCTCACCGAAAATAGTCAAATGGTGTCAAATGGCAGTCAATCGATGGCGGCCAATTGATATCAGCATTTGTCTATTAAACGCCCTCAAACGTTTGACGCAATAATATCGATTGCAGCATGACATGTGTGGCAAGTTGTTCTATGAGTGTTGAAACGAAACACTGGTTCACATCAATACCATGAAGAAACGGCTACACAAATATTGGTATATCACGGTGCGATAGAGTATCTCCATTGACCGTAATATGGGTCGCTTCACAAGCCGCACCCAGTCGCTCGTAATGGCTGCATTGGCTATTGTAAGACCACTTGTGGTTTTTTAGCCCCAAAAACGGGAATTTTACTTACTAAACGTATCCACCCAGATGAAAATGGGCTTCATCCTAGACGATGCTTTTTTTTGTCTTTGTTTTATGACGAGAATAGAATCCCACTAACTATTGCCAGATTCGAAATAACCGATGATTCAATTTAAACCAATAGCTCGGTCTAAGCTGATATCATCATTTCTGAGGTCCTTAAGAATACATCTCTACAGCTTCGTGAGAATGATTTGATTTTCTTTTAAGTTTTAAAGCTTTTTAACTTTGGAAAAAAAAGCAACAAAAAGTTGTTAAAGGTATACTTACTATCGACAGATATGGTGAAACCATTAAAATGCCAAGTTATATTTGGTGTGCTCTCCCTTAACTTCACAATATTGTTGGCATTTTGGCCTTCTTTCACTGTTAAGAATGGTGGTATTTCCGTAAACGTAATTTTTCTAAAAATGCCGTTAAACAGCAGGAAGAAAAGAAAAGTAAAAGAGGAATTATTTTTTTTTTGTTTTTTTTTTTTTTGTCTTATCAGGATTCAATTGTTCGGTCGTTCGAAACAGAGTTCTTGTTTAGTTGATCAATTAGTTTCCTATTGTTGTGGTGAAAGCAAATAATACTTACGAAAGACTATTAAATCAAAGATTTTTTTATATTTTGCCCCACCTGGTGGTATCCTCACACACCCAATTGCCCTTATCGGCCAGTGAGATGTGCATAAAACCAATTTTAATTCGTCTGAAATGAAAAAAAAACAAACGAAAAGAAATAAAAAGATGAACACAAGGGATAACGAAAGTAAATGTTGAATATAAAGAATACAAGAGCATTGAAAACCATGGTGGTTATTCTGTGGATTAATTGATACATGGTAGGTGTGGAAATACTCGCCCCCACCCCCCTACATGTATGGCGTTAAGAAAATTCAATTCGTTTAAATTTGTTTTACCATATCAAAATCGTTTTGGTATTTTAAGCTATTCAGTATGACTTTCTAAGCAAAGCATTGCATAAGTCATATCGAATGTTTATGCAAAACAGACTTTGAGTACAGCTCGACTACTAGATGCCATATTAGGGATCATATACTTGAGATCAAAAACATTCCTTAAGGCAATTAAGGTTACCTAAGTTACTTGCATTGATTGGAGTTTGAATAGAATATGGAAAGGATATGTACAATGCGCCGCAATTTATTTCAATAAAATCAGCAGTTTAAGTTGACTTTTATTCCAATTCCTATAGAATACCAATTATTAAGGTTTTAACTGGCTTATATTTTTACTTAACCAACAGACGGTCCAAGTCCTTGGTCTGTCATCCCCAACAAAACGGAAGATGAAAATAATAATTTCTGCCATCTCCGTCTCCCAAAAAATTTGCCATGAAAAGTTTTTTTCCTTTAAACTGTAGAGTACCTTTTCTCATGTATAAAATTAACACACACAACATAAATGGTGTGAGAGATTAGTACGTATTCCTTTCTGACAGACTCCTACTCATTGAATTAATATGTGCTTAGCATACATTCGATTTCTTGCTTAACACTTCTAGTTTCATAAATGATGCCAGTGCCAGTGCACCGTCTTGCTGAATCTACATCTCGTCCATATTCTTGCCGTCAAGTTATTTTCATGTTCCTCTAACGAATGCTAATCTCAATTACAGGAATTTTGTCTTCAACTTCCAAAAATTAAGGCTGACCAAAATTCACATCAGAAAGTAGTTCTTGCAGGTTTATGTTTGTTTTCTCATAGAATGCATGTGGATTTTCTAAGCCTTACATTAACTAAGCCATTCAGATGGAACTGACTTCACTACTCTATAACCCATTGAACAAATGACCGGCACTTTTTAAGGTCAGCAGGTTGCAACTGAAATTTCCATGCATGAAGGTGGAGGTCTTTTCTGAAAATTCATTTCGTTGTGCTTCGCTTAATTTAAAGTTGTTGAAAACAATAGCGTATTGAAGTCTTTACCGCAGCAATATTTTCAAAAGCCGACCGGTATGGTAACGTACGGGAGACTCTCTTGCCATAATCTATCCAGTTTATTAAGTATTTTTTGACTATAACAGTGGTCAACTGGACAAAATTTTTCGCATACAATATGTGTGATGTGAATGACTAGGTTGTAATCCTGACTAAAGTAAGTAAATGTTACTCAATTGGATTCAAGTGGTGATTGGTCGAAAAATTTTGGGATACAATTTTAGATGTGTGCTTAGCATCATTGCCCTATTAAAACAAAATGAAGTAGTGCTTTATTTTTAATAGTTGATTCAATAGAAATTTGATTACCACTCCTGATATTGTTATGCGTCGTCGTGTTTAAATTATAACACGGTGCGACAGTGAAAATACACCCGAGTAACTATATAGCCTAAGTTGTTCACTAGGTTGAGTAGAATTCAAAAATACTTTTTTTTATATTTCTAGAACCCTTCAAACTTGTTTTATTTGACAAAAACAATTTTTTTGATCTATTCACACAAAAAAAATTGTGTTTTAAGCAATTTAAAAGTCCAAAGTTTTTTAGAAAGGAGAGGGATTAGCCTTTAAAATGGTGTGCATATACATTTTGTGCAAACTTATATGTTAATAGATTTGATGCGATAAACTTGGCAAATATTATTTTTTTCTTATTTTTTCAAGTTTGGCCATACATAATCGCAAAATTTAATTAAAAACTATAAACTAGATGGTGACATTCTTAAAGTGCATTCTCTTGTTAAGAGTTTGACACTTCGTTTGATAAAATCGGACAAGAATTACCTCAGTTATTATTTAAAGAGTTAAATGGTTGACTCATATTATATATGTTGTCTTATCAAATAAACTTTAAGTTTTCATAGTTTTGTGAAGGATCTTAATTATTTATTGGAAAATGTGTCCTTTTTCCATTGGACCAACTATCGGAAGTTAGCTAATGTTGTACAAAACAAATAATAATATTTGCTCAAACCATAAGTATTAGACGACTTCTGGTAGTCGTTCAAGTGTGCAAAGCGGAAATTCTTAGGCAAACAATGGAGATCCATCAAAAATTGTGAAAATTTTTAACTTAAATTTTGTAGTTTTTGTCAAACAAAACAAGTTTGAAGGGTTCGAGAAATATAAAAAAAAGTATTTTTGAGTTCTACTCAACCTAGTGAAGAACTTAGACGAGGTAGTTACTCGGGTAGTTAATTAGGCAAACGTTAACGGAACGCAACGCAATATTTATTCGTCTTTGCAAAATGAGCAAGCAAATTAAATGCTTACGAAATATCACATACCAGTTTGGTAATCGCTCTTATTGCTTTTCAAATTTTAAAAATGAACATACGTTCTCTTACTTCTCGTGATCGTTTGCGTAATGCTACCTTTAGCTTTTAGCAGGCTTTACTGTTTTTATGGCTCATTTATCGTTAACTTACAAAATAATTTGCCGCGATTTACAAGATTTTCTCAGCAATTTATACAACACTGGATGACGAATTGGCATTTATGTCTTACTCAATAAATCTTATCTTCAAGTCCATAAAATGCTCAAACGAGCAATTTCTTAAACGTTAAATATTTTTTCTTAATTTGTGATGTAAAATTTACCTACCTACATACATAAATGATCCATTCAATCCTTCAGTCAGGATTATCTACCAGTTTTCACAATCTACTATATGTTGTGTGTGTTTATTTTATCAATGAGTGCGGGCAATTATGGCAATTTATTTACTTCTTCGAACCCAAAAATTTTCGTTGATAATAATTGTGCACTAAGCCTCTTTGCTCAATGTTCTTCTCAATTGACAAAAAAAAAAAAGCCATTGAAAGCATAAAAAAAAAAAAAAAAAAATCAAAAAATAAACGTCTCATTACATAGCCAAACGCCATGTTTTACCAAGGTTAAACATTAACTATACGCATTAAAAATATTATTCACCTTTTGAGCATTTTATTGCACAAATACTCGTATCTATTAAAACGCCTTATATACAGGATTCCTTTCCGCCCAAACTACTAGCGAAGAGAAGAGAGAGCAGAGAGAGAGACGGAAGAGAGACGAGAGAGAGAAAATTACATTAAAATATCACCATTATACTGCACATATACTTTAAACCTACAGACTTATTGGTGACAGCCAAACTATAAATTTATTTTGGTTTGGATACATTGTTTAATGCAACTTTACAAGGTAATGCCTTACCCAACCAGCAGATCAGTAATGAAGCACTTTTTCGCTACTCATAATACTCATGAAATTTTGAGTATGCTGGAGGTCAACAGTATGCTGAATTTACACACTCCAACTCATTGGGCAATGAGTTATGCAGGTACAATTTGACATCACAACTCATATACCATTCGGAAATATTGTTTGTAGTTCATACGGCTACCGTCCATTCAGCATTCCATTAAATTTAGAAAAATACTTATGATACTTAGAAATGATTCGAGTGGTTTGAATAATTCATCAAAATTTACAGTCTTAGGTCTTGCTCTTGTAAAGCTAGCAATTCGACTTGCCTGTCTGTTTGCAAGGAAAACACAAAGGAAAATACTCCATTTTGTTTTTGTTTTCCATATAAACAGACAAGCAAGCAATATTGCTTGTTTTACAAGGACAAGCCCTTAGTTATTGTTGCATTTACAACAAAAGAAAAAGAACACACAAGCAAACAAACACAGAGCAGCAAACAGAGCAAACACACAAACTTCTAGTGAGTACTGTAGTGTTCGTAAGCGATTCATTCTCAATTTGTGATTCTTGTTGAGTCATGGAGAGTAGAAATCAAAAACATCATGCGTAGTATTAAGTATGAGTATGATTAGTACTTCAAACTTTGAATATGAGTAGTATGAGCATGATATTAAAATAAGTATGAATGCGCATAAATATCAGAAATTGTTTTTGAGTACTCATTGCTGATCTCTGTTACCAATCCCAATCTCTATCTCTATCTACCAACAACTCCTTTCTTATGGTTTTTTCTTATGATAAATAGATGAATGAGATCATCGCAGTCTAGTATGTGTTGACGTACAAGACGTAAGACCGTTGTTCATCATTAGGCTCGTTTCGAGCAGAAAGAAATATGAAAAAAATATTTCTTTCGACGAGTTTCTCTCAGCAGTCTTCTGCCAAAAACTCTGAGTGTAAATAAAACATGGGACATGAAAAAGTTTCGCAAAAATTTGCCATTCGGAGTCGACTTTAAACTGGAGGTCCGAGCACCCATGTATAAAATTAATAAACACAACATAAGTAGTGTTCGAAGCTAAGTTGTAATCCTAACTTAATTTTGTATTTAACCCCACAAAAAAACTAATCAAACCTTGAACTGTACTGTAGGGTACCATATGGATGACTTGAAACCACAATAATCTCTTCACCATTTTTATTTATAAAAGCAACTAAAAAACAAGAAAAAAAAACAACAAAAAGAAAATTAAAGTTCATTGTACCTGTCTGTGAACTTGGCTCAATGTGTATGCGTCCTTTATGCTCTTCGATTATTTCTCCTTTTGGCGACTTCCAGTGTAGATTCACTTCAGGTGTTGGACTGCGGCACAATACAATCAAAGATTCGTTTGTGTATCGTACCATTGTTGATTCGGATGGTATCAGTATTAGACTCTCATCTCCTTCGCCATTCGCCTCCGTTACGACATCGTTTTTATGATGATTGCCACAGACAAAACCTTATGGGGCGGATCGGGGGGAACAGATCGGCAGTGACATCACCAGCAGCAGCAACAGCAGCAAGTGTATGAAAAGAAAAAGATTGCAAAAAGGAAAGAGAGTTAGTAAGGCAAAGACAAAAAAGTATTAATGAAATGAAGGTAATTAGTTGAACATGATGGCACGAATAGTAAACAATAGATTCAGATTAAGTTCGCTGTTAATGATACCTTTCTATACCAACCATGTGTTAAAACAAAAACAAACAATGTACAGGTAAAATGAAAAAAAAGTAACTGATGATACGGCCATTATATTACAAGTAAATTAAAAGAAACAATGAAAGACTGAATATGTTTGGTGGAATACGTAATTTAATTGGAATTGAATTCAATAGAAAATGCATAGAATGTCGTAAGTTTGAATGTTAATTTAACATTTGATAGATTTAGGTTAGGTTTGGGCAACGGCCTTTAAAGCATAGAACAGTTTGGTTCACTATAAGGCTCGATAATAATACCAAATTATAGTTGCTTCAGCACATGTTTAGAATTCCTGGATAACATTCTTCAATCATTCTCACAAATTTATGAAGGCGTGGATTTCATTCAAATCTACCTTGGTTAGGCACAGCTTTCTCAATGGTTTCCAATATGGCGGACGTGAGAGTAGTTGATCTGCAAGATTTTCGACTTATCTTACCTTTGGAATGAAAACCATTTTTGCTCTTCGCCAGACGTTTGGTATGTACCAAAGAGCTAGGCTGTTTGTTTAATACGTATGGAAATAGCTCTTGTATGCATATTTCCAATACGACAATATAAATCTCGACAAAAATGTACTCCAAGCTCTCTCTCCATTGTAGATATAAGCCGCTTATGATTTAACTACTGGCTGCTATCCTCACCATTTCTCGAGGAGTGTATTCGCTTCATTTCATTAGTTGTTAGCTACAGTCGTCCTTTATTAAATACATTACTACTTGGGATCCGTTTTGCACAAGAGCTTTCTTTAGTCTTTCTAGATCGTATTTCCTCTCAGAAGGTCCAAAGGCTATCAAGTCATATTGTCCTGTCGTATATTACTGACTGTTTATTTAGCACTTTGCTGTATTCCTCAGCCTTTAATTATAAATTTTAAGTGTAGAAAAATGATTGTTTCGTTCTCTATTACCCGGAACAACTGTATTGTCCCATTCAACGAAGTCACAGAGCCTTTAAGCTCAGAATGACTCCTTATACTCTTGCTGGTTGAACTGCCATCCATAGTCACCATGTAAAAAGAAATACTGAAACACTGTGGAAAAATCAACGAGATATGACACGTAGTGACATGCAATCGTCAAGGATTTTTCCAACGGTATTCTTAAGTGTGTGCTATGTTGCGGTAAATATTTTGGCTCCATCAATATTGGGGAAGTGCCTCGCTCTACAAACTCAACTGCACGCTTATGATCAAAGTTTTACACGAGCGTTTCCAATTCAGTTTGCAATCATCTTAGAGGTTTCATGTTTGAATCAGTCTTACTTGAGGCGAGCTTACCTGCCCGGAGTAGCGTCGTAGTACTCTGACGGACCTAGTAGTGTTAGCGTATCCGGCAGTTGCGACTCTGCGCTTCAGTACAAGGCTGAATTGGTGCAATGGTTAGCGATGCCCATAGTTTGCGAACTATTAGTTTCAGAGTCAAACACAGGTCAGGTTTCGTCTGATCCGGTGCTTAGTCAGCTAGCAACAGGTATCCCCTGCTTAAGGGGGGGGGGGGGGGGGGTCAATTATTAACGAAGTCTGTGAGATCGGTCGTATTTCGAAACTGGCAACACTGTAGGGTGCATTCGTATCGTGTGCACAGAATTCAGTTTGTTATTCTCACTGAACGTAATGAATCGATTTAGGATTGGAGCACAATGGTGTGGGGATGGGTTAACTAGGAAGGACTGCACCATGATGTGAAGTGGTGTGCCAAAAAAGAAATCCGAGAGAACGATCATTCTTCATCTTGGGTGGATAGGGGTGGTGACATAAGTAAGGAATGTCTGCGATTTGGGGGCTCTGCAAAAGCCTATACATGGTGCGGTTATTGCAAAAGGCAAAGCCACCCATTGCGAATGAGCTTTTTGGTGGCTTGGGTGTGTTCTTCGAAAATATGGACGGCACAACCCAGTTACGGTCAATGGGGGACATCTATTGCACCCATGATAAGCAATTTCTTTTTAAACTCACTATTCATGGTATTCAAGTGTGCAACGAATGTGTTGGTGGTTCTGGAGATGAGGAGTGATGCAGATCTTGCCACAGAATCTCATGGATACAACCGCGATGGGCCGTTTAATTAGGCGCCAAAAAGCTGTTTTTTGATACCGTTGGACTATATTCTGTGGGGCGCCGTTAAAGAAGAGTGTTATGCCGACAAACCACAGACAATTGATCATTTGAAGGCCAACAATCATTATGCAAATGCCAAGATACGACCTCATACACTCGAAAAAGAGCACGAAAATTGGTTCGATTGCATGAGAGACTGTGAGACCAGCCGCGGTAGTCATGTGAATGAAATAATATTTCATTTCCAATAGAACAATTTACTTCCACACAAAAGATAAATTTTGGTGTTTTTGATTTTCATGCATTTTTTAAATTTCAAGCTTAAATGGCCGCTCTATACATAAATCACTCTACCGAACTGTGACACAAGGCTAAAAACGAATTCGTTTCATTATACTCGTATAATACTCCAAACCTTTTGATTTCTTATCTGATTTCGTTTCGAAACTCTTGAAGAGAGGCAGATTAATGAAACCCTGATGATACAATTTGTGGTGCGCCTTTAAGTATCATGTCTCTTGAATAGATTCTCGATTTTAGCGTTCAGCCCTAAGATTTTCTTTTTACAGAAAACGAAAAGAAATGTCCTCTTATGAAGCAATTAGCATGCGTTTGATTCGGTTTTATTTTATTCATTTAAAACCAAGAATTCTTAAAATCCCTATCAACGACTCGAACTATACTGTACTGTAACTATTAAATGCCATTTGAATCCATGAAGGAATTTGCTCTTTATGATAAGCATTTAAAAACTGCTGACGGATAAAAAAAGAGAAAAAACAAATTTTGTTGAAATAAATTTTAGAGTTATTCATACGCTCAGTGGCCAATAAGACGACGTAAATGTTTTTCAATTTCGTTCTTATTTTATTTACTTATTTCTGTAATACTCAAGCCATTAAAAAGGAGACAAAAAAATGAGATAGGAGAGAGAGCAAAAGAGAAAAAGATAAACAGAAGCTGTATAATCTATTTTGAAATGCATTTCTGAAAAAGCTAACCTATTAGTATCTTTATCAGTTTAAAAATAATATTTTTTTGGAAAACAAGAATTTTTCTAAATCTTCCCTAAAAGCTGCCAGATGCCACAAATAAAAAAAAAGATGAGAAAAAAGAAAAACTATCCTACAGAACAGGCTTAACTTCTAAATCCTTTTAATCTTCGAAATCGAAAGAGAAAACTTTGAACATGGTCACTGCCTAGTAGCAATGCGCTGATAATACACTCACTAAAACCCGAATCATTCTCTTGCTTAGTCTCTGGTATGCACTTAAGGAACGAGGAATTTTATACAACAATAAGAAAACGAAAATCAAAAATCCTGATAAGATTAGTTTTACCTGAGCAGTTTTTCTTTTTCTAATGCTATTAACAGCAGAAATACCACTAGAATGCAGCAAAGGTGTTTTTTTTTTTTGCTTCATGAAATTGCCGCAAATATTGCAAGAATTCATAAAAAAAATTTTTTTTTTTTAAATCTCGCCTAACTAAACAAGGAAAACGAATTCTTGAAAACGGTTAAGCAAATAAACATCCCTATCGAAACCAGGAGCCGATATACTTAACGACTATGGAAGAGAAGGAAGCTTAATAAGCAAACTGCTTTAAAGCTCTAGGATATACAGCCCAGGGCTTTCGAAAACCTGAAAGTGCTATTTAAAGGAACTGAAATTTCTGAATTCATACTGACAGACATCGAATCTCGATATAGATGGATTAAATTGCTCTTTCGATAGGCGTTTCAATGTTAAAAGTATATGTTACGAGGTAGCTATGATAGAGGTTTTAATGAAGATCCTTCGAGAACCTCATAGGTGGAAGGAACATTGCTGTTTGCCAAGACTTACTATATTAGGTACAATTTAAGTCGAGCAGGCAAAAAACAGATCAGTTGAAGTTGTGTGAAATTGGATCACATGGGCTCTGAAGCGGGTCCTGTAAAATTCAAGAGGAATTAAATAATCTTCCTAAGCGTAGTTATGAGACATGGGGACTACTTGAATAAGCCGCCGATATGTAGAGCAGAATTGCAGTCACCATAGTCTAGTAGATAGTGTGTGGGCTTATTAGACATGAGGCCATGGTTCAAACCCCTGGTCGACATCTCCAACAAAACGAAATATGAAAACAATTATTTTTCAGCGACTGCCTCCAAGCGGAATTCTGGCAAAAACTCTGAGAATAAATAAAATTACCTTGAAAAAGTTACTCATAATTTTGTATTTCATTTAATTGTAGGTACCGGCTCTCGTATATAAAATTAATACGCAAGTGGTGTGAGAAGCGAGGTTTTAATGCTGACTAAAGGCTTATAGTATGTATGTAGTGTGGGGCAACAAAGTACAAGGCTTCTATAATTAAGTGATTTGCTTTGATACAAGCTTCATACAAAAGAAGTCGGCGCGAGTGTTGCTATAAGCACAATAAACACAATGCAGCAAACACAGAATTTTGCAACAACAATTTGCTTGTTAGCGCGTTATTAGATCGTTCATAACTAACAGCGAACCACTTTGACCATCACAGGCATGAGAGGATCATTGTTGAGAAAATTTATCAATCACGCTCTCTTTGACAAGCCGTAGATAAGGGGAAAAAGTGAAAGTTTAAAGCCATCCTGGCAATGTAGCTACACTACAGGAAATAATCTCAATGTGGCACAGGCACGGTAGACATACATAATTGTCTTTAAAATTCTTTAATCAGGATTAGAACCTAGTTTCTCACACCACTTATGTTGTGTACAGTTAGTTGTTATACAAAAGCGGAAGGAACTACAGTTTAAAGTCAATTCCGAACGACAGATTTTTGAGAAACTTTTAATGACAATTTATTTACTCACAGAGTTTTGACAGGAATCTGTGGAAAGTCGCGTAGAAATATTTTTTTTTTTATTTTTGATTAACGGATATGCCTGGCCAGGGTTTTAAACGAAATGTCACGTCTAATAAGCGAAAAAATAAACATTGATGCAAAAGAAGAATTAAATTAAAGCGATTTCATTATCCCATAACAAAAGCAATAACTTCCTGAACAATTCCTTTACAAAAGTCATAAAAATTTGCATTTGCATGTTGGCGTACCAGATTACAAGTTGAAAAACAAAAGAAATTGAAAGTTTTCAACAACTTTTAAAATATTTTCACAAGTAAAATCTTGTTTAATAAACATTTTAAAGCAAAAAAAAAATTACTTTAATTTGGTCTACTGGCCCTATTAGGTTAAGAGAGTTTCTGTTGTTGTATTAACTAATCGTGCATACATAATTGGCCATTACAACTTTCAGTCAGGATTACGAAACTTATGTTATGTGCGTTAAATCTATACATGAGTGCGGAACCACGTTTAAAGTCGGACTCGAATGACAGATTCTTGAGAAATTTTCATGGCAATTTTATTTAAATCTGTTGAGGGATGACACCGAAAAGTATTTGTTCGTATTTCGCTTTGTTCGAGATGTCTGATCTGGGTTTGAACTGTGGCCATACATCTAATCAGCCAATACACTACCTACTAGACTACAACAACTTCACACACACTTGTGTGTTATTTAAACCATTGGATAACCTCCAAAACGTAGCTGCTAAAACAGCATTGACGCTTAAGTTCTCAATTCTACGAAAAGCACGTTTTGATGCTGCATGAAATAAAATCGAATCAATCGGGTTTGTGCTGCTGCTACATGGTACCAGAGACTGTTTTCGAACGAACATACAAAACTCACGCTTCCACCTTATAAGTATGGAGTGCCTGAAGATGTCATTGGTGACAGCTTGATGGCTTCAAATGGAATTTGTAAATGGATCTGGAGTTTATTCCGATAAAATGCTATTGAAAGGTATCTAAGCAGACTAACGTATTTCAAGTGGAAATTTTTGCTATTGAACAAGTGTGCACATATGATTGCAACGGGGGCATACCTCCTTCGAACTTAATCATTTGTGGAATAGTCAAACAGCAATTAAAAAACGCTGGGATCCCCATACGTCAAATAAAAGGGCTTTAGGAGTACTCTCTAGATCTGTATATTTACGTCGCCACAACGTCCGCCTTTTTTTTATATTTCGTTTAGCAGGAGATGTCTGACAGGATTTTAAACCGAGGCGTCCCATCTAATAAGCGAAGGAACAAATATGATGCAAAATTAGCTTCAATTTCATGTAATAAAGATTACCTTTAACGACCTATTAACATGAGGGTTACAAAGTTTAGTTTGCTTAGGTTTTCGTTTCCTAAAACATCTTTTACTTTTACCCACTCACTCTCAGTATGTACATACCATCAATTTTGCATACGAGCAAATGAAAAAAATTCTTTGTTTTTCCACACTTTTTATATCGTGTTTGTTTTAGTTCTTCTTGCATGTAACTTAGCTTTGGAAGAACAAAAATTCCCCATAAATTAATCACTAGAAATCCATGATGTTGTGGCCTTAAGGTTTCTTCCACCCGCAATATCATGAAAAAGTTGGGATTTGTGTAATTTATTTCTCGAGTAACGACTAACTACTAAGTTATATACACTTTAGGCTTAAACAATGAATAAAAGTAAACGAAAAATCTAAACAAAAAAACAAAGAAAAAAATCTCAAACATAAATTTTATTTTGCCTGGATTTCTTATGGTACTTTCGTTTTGATTCTTCCTATTTTACTTTAAATAAGGATATGGTGGTATGGATGTGGCTTTAGTTTTAAAGAGGAATTAAAAAAAAAAAAGAAAAATGATGAAATAAAGAAATAAATGCAGTTTTTACACACAAAGTACATATTTTTATGGTTAAAAGAACAACTACACACTCTCCCTCTCCCCCATGCTTAATCAAAATAACATTTTGACCAGCAATTGAAATTATTACCACCACACCACATTCGTATCGATTGACAAATGCTTTCCTATGCTTTTGAGCAATTCTGTTTCTTCTTTGTTTTCTTATTTTTTTTTTAATTTTCATAACGATTTTTTTTTTTCACCAAATCCTGCACTACAATCGTATTGTGTTATAACAAGTATATTCTGCAACAGAATCCATTAGATGCACCTGATGCCGAATTTAACAATGCATGCTGACTGTGCAATTTTTAGTTTGTGGTTAAGCAGCAATTGTGGTTATAAAATAAAATTTATATTATTCAACCATTAAGATTAAAAGAAAGAAAGAAAGAAAAAAAGAAAGAAAATGTTCAATACAGAATAGAACGATTGCATATTTAAATACCAACAAACACAGGACCATAAATGGGTGTCTCAGCAAGAGAGCATTTTCCAAATTTTTGTGTCTTAGGTTGTACAAATGTCAAGTCGGAAATGTAACAGCTGTCGTACTGTGTTATTCTGATTATTATTGAGAAAAAATTATTCTCACTGAGTTCGCAAGCATAGTACACTGAGTGCCCTTAAGGTCGCTAAGCATAGTGCACTGAGTAAGCTAAGCTCGCACACAAGGTGTAAAAAAAAAAATGGATGTGCTATCGATAATTAATGTTGCAGATGATCGGTTTTCTTGCTGCTATAAAGAAGTATCGCTATAAACACAACAAACATCAATTCGAATTTCTTTTGCTTTCGCGTTCAAAATTTAGTTTAACTTTCCGGAGAACAAAATCAGAGGACATAGAAAGCGCCGGTAATTCATTCATGGGGTAATAGGGCAATTGAGTGCAATGCTAGTTTTTAGAGAAAAAAAAAGAACCGTCATCTCCGATAAATTGTATTGCAAAGGAACCTCAATGTTACATACATACATACAGTTTTAATTGGTCCATTAAAATCTTCAGTCGGATTAATTTCCTACACGAGTAGCATGAATATTACAGTTTTAAAGCAGAATTTCGAACGACAGATTTATGAGAAACATTTCCATGGACCAAGTTTTAATTTCTCTCCTGTTTTTGCCAGAAATCGCAGAGAGCAAGTCTCGAAAGACACTATTTTTGGCATATTCAGTTTGTTGTTGATGTCTTGAACTGCGGTTTGAGCTACAGCCTTTCGTCAATAAGCAACACATTACCGCATTAAGACTACGGCGGCTTCAAAAATAACTTTTTCATGTGTCAAAATTCGGTTTGTTCTGGTAATTAAGCCAGTGGACCATGAAAAGCACTGGGCAAATCCGACAATAAGTAGGAAGCAAGTGAAAACTGAATGCCAGTTTTTTGTAAATAAAAAAAATTAACCTTCAGGTCCTATAGACAGCATTGATAAAAATGCTCAAACTTATACCCGGAAAAGCTGCAAACGATTTCGAATTCGATTCAAAAAATTCATTTTTAAAACCGTGGTATACAAAATCATTTCACAAACGAGGAATCTGTGGAAACTCTAAATAGCCAAATAACATCAGAAATCTATGTCAGTTGTTCACTTAAAATTAGGAATCCATTTTTACAATTCTTTTGCGTTGGGTTTGGATTATAAGCTTTTGCTTGACCTCGGTTCCAAGATTCAGCGTATGAGTGACCGGAAACATATCCCCCATCTCTTCAAGTATTCGGCATTCTTGACAATCTCAGATTGCAGTGTACATTCTCGCTAGTCATCTAATGTTAGCGTGTAAATATGCCTATGTTACTATACGAAATACTTTGATACCGTATTTTGCACAACAGCAGATCTTAGATACGGTTAGGTATAAGTTTACAGTTTCACGCTATTAGCCACAGAGATGATTGTTCCTTCTTAAGGAAAAACCAGAGAAAGAAAATAAGAAAAGAAAGAAAATAAAAGAGTAGAAATAAGTAGGAACAAAGTGCCTCCAATGACATAATATTAGATAAAATTATCCTCCTAGAGATGTAGCCCTAGTCACTCGATCACTTTTATAAACTCTATTAAATCCTGAAGTCTGCAGGCGATAATCTATACGGTAATTATTTCTGCCTGATTAGTCCTACAGTAAACGGGTAGTGCAAGCGACAATCTAGGTTTTAACTATTCTAACTCATGACTTAGACGCAGGTTGTTGATTCGTCAATGAATATTTGGGTAATGTTCTCTGAGATGTATAAACATGGAATATAAATGTGTAAGCATAGAACATAGAACATAGATTCAATATAGTTTCAGTTATTGTATGCTCAATAGATACTTATAAAAAGATAAATAATAATCAAGATTTTGGAAGCCTCATTGGAACTACCATATCTGCTGGTAGCCAGATAAGGATAGTACGCTTCCCATTAGGTTATGTAGTTGGATAACCACATGTTATCTTGCAGGCAACCAGCAAACCATGGTCAGCAATGAATCACTTCTTCGCTATTTGTAAGTACTTATGAAATTTTGAGTATGAGTGAGTCAACAGTATTGAAATTAAACTA
>QOCX01004025.1:0-15768 GCA_005959815.1 Sarcophaga bullata | reverse complement strand
AAAAAAAAAGATGGAGAGAGACAGTCCGAGTATAACCCCTACCAATATTGGGGATCTTACACAAGTCTCCTGTATATTTACGAACAGTTAATGTGAAACAGTGTGATACTCATATTTTCAATTTCACATGGTGCATACTGTTGAAAATAAACATGTTTGAACATGTAGGCTTACGAGTATTTTTAATGGCAGAATTCGGAGTTGGATTGACTTATTAATTACAATCAAAAAGAAATTTGTTTGAATCATGGATATAAGAAGTTTAAACGGTTAAATTTAGTTTCTTTTAATAACAAAACAACAAATTCTTAGTTTGTACGTAGAACATAAGTGTAACATATGATGTAAATATTAAATGAAATTAAATAGTTTTAAATAATGCTTGATTATGTCCATCACAAGAGTATAGTATTAAGAAAATAACCGCCTAGAGAGGAAATAAAATTTATTATGTAGAACTTAGTTTACCATGACATGTAATGTATGTACTGATGATTTATGTATGTAATGTGAGATACCTAGTTGTGTGATGTGTGTTATTTAAAGAACTATAACTGTACTTAAAAAATAATTAAAAAATAGAGAAGACAACATTTATATTGTAGTTAATACAGATAATGTAAGAATCGTTTCAACACACACGCACACATTACAAATACTGAACTAACCAAGACAAGAGGAAAAATAAAAAATAATATATTAATTCTTAATAAGAATTGTAATGATGAATTAATTGAATACTGAGTATAGAAATTATTGAAATAAATAATAACATTTACGATTTACGAATTTGATTTAGATTAACTACCTTTTCAGCGTTATTGTTATTACTCCCCATCCTATATTTCAAAGATATTGATCTTTTCGCTTTAGCAAGAGGATTCTAGAGAAAAATTAATAGCGAGCGGTAATAGTGGTAATGAGACGAGACGACAATAATAGGAAACAAAAAAATAAAACAAATTTTGGCAATACGAAGGCAGTTATTTTTTTTTAAAGTTATAAAATAGCTGACTGATAAGTAAGTAATGACTTTGATTATAATATACTATTTATAATACGTAATAGATAAGAAGTTATAAAAAAACAATAATTATATATTAATACAATACAATAAAAAAAATTGAATACGGTAAAATCAATCAAAACTTCAAACGCAAAAATGAAAATCGATATTTTTCATATTATTTATACAGGGACATCTTAATTATTAATACATATTCTTTCATTTTCTAAAATAGAGAAAACTTGTAATAGTTGAGTTAAAACAACAAATTTCGACCATTTAAAGTACCGATTTAGATTTACTTAATACTGAAAATCTTATAAAAAAATCTATTTGTTTTATCGAAATTATGCTGCCATCACTCTAAAAACACTGGAAACAAATTGTTAAACAGCAATTCAAATTAAAAAATACACTAGGGATAAAAGGATATTATAATTCAAAAGATTAAAACGAAATTCAATCGTATCTTAAATTAATATAATTACCATAACAGTTGTTGTAAATATACATACTAACCTCGGCATCAGGATGAGAACGATCTGAGTCATCGTTATCGAGGTTTTGGTTTTCCAAATGTTCTTCTTCCGTTTGAGGCATCTGTTGAAGTTCTTCTTTTGATTTAAAATCCAAATGCTTAATGTAAAATGGTAAAATCAGTCCGAGTATAACCTACAATATTGATTACAATTTTTTTTTTTAATTTCAGTCAAATACACTGCTACAGGTTATTTGTTAAATTTACCTTAAAATTTGTATTTTTGCGAGTACGTAAACCACCCATCCACAGGTCAGCTAAAATAACTTGACTACAGGGATGTGCCAGCAGTGCTCTATGATTCGCCGCTACGGCTAGTGAGAGACAACTCTGGTTAGACCATGAGTGAAGTTCACAGGTTAGTAAGCGCTGAGCCTTTTCTCCATCCGTTCTATAGCTGAAATCTAATAATTTGATACCTGAGAGAAAAAAACATGAAAACAATGTAATTTTTAAATGCACTTATGGCGCTAATTCATTCACATATGATAGAATTATATAGATATCGATAGATATAGATAGATAATAAATAATAAAAATCTTATGGACCATTTCAAAGTTTAAATTTAAAAATACAATAAAACAAAAACGGTTTGATATTTGGCCAAATTTATTTTTCTTATGAAGTACAATTGTTTCCGTTAGAAATGGAATATTACTTCATCCATATGGCTCTGACCAATTCTCGTGCACTTTTTCGAGTGTATGGGGTCTTATCTTGGCAATGGCATCACGATTGTTGGCCTACAAATGCTCAATTGTTTCTGGTTTGTCGGTATAGTCCAACGGTGTCAAATCGCAATTGACAATCGACATCACTATTTCGGCTAAGTAAACGGCCATAAAACGTTTGAAGCAACAAATCGATTCATCTAGCGAAGCCAAAACGAAGCGGATAATCATGCGGCTTCAATTCGTGAACCAACTGAACTTTGTAAAGCGTCATACCGAGATATTTTCGCAAAATTCGATATAAATTGATGAACTGCATTGTTCAATTCTTGAGAATGATGACAAGTTAGCACAGCTTCGATTTTTGCAGGTGTGCGCACTGTACAAGCACAGTCACGTCTTGGCACATCAACAATGAAACCAGTTTCACGAACTTTAGCAATAAACTTGCGTATACCACTTGCGTATACTACTATCCTCCTCAGCGACCAACTTTTATACGACATTTCGTGACATTTCGCGTTAATCGATTCATTACGTTCAATGGAGATAATATAGTGAATTTTTGTGACAGAAAAGAATGACATAAGTATTGCCAGATTCGAAATAAATCAGTAGATGACCCACCCGAATATTTCATTCAAAATTTAATTTTTTCTAAAACAGGATACGAGCATGACATAAACTGAAGCAAAATATTATTTAAACAGTAAAGACGCTTATAAAATTTCAATGAAATGCAACGGTATTGGATATTCAATCGGCATTGAGCTAAAAAAATGGCATGGACCACAATGTTCACATAGAATAGTTAAGATGTTTCCAGAAAGGCAGTACCGATACTACTACTACACCAATTTAAGCCCACTGTATACGGTAGCGGGAACCAAATTCAGGGCGACAAGGATAGTGAGAAAACAATCTAACGCATGATGCATCAAAATGCATCGAGGCCTGACAATTATTTAATTGCCCTCTAGACAGTACCGTTAGACTCAATAATTTTTATAAATCCATGGCAACGACATACTTTTTCAAGAGAGGTACCGTTCTATTGTATACAGATGGGTCGGTGTACACTGGAATGGAATTATGATATTCGATCCCGGAGTGAAATACTTAGAGACCATTGGAAAACTGGCATCGAAAGATGTGATCAATTCAATTTGGACATTAATTACAGAGGTCGGGACATATAATATTATCTGCAAGTCAGGCCGCCTGTCGAGCTTCGAAAAACTGAGGGAGAAGTAATTTAAGGTAAAAAAGAAGGCTAACTTGAAGTAGCTTGAGGGCAGTAGGCGGCATGTTACATGACCTTTCAGAATCAAAGTATAATTATTTTACAACAGGAATAGATTCAATCCGAATATGAAGATTTCATAATGATGAGAACAAACAACCCTGACACATACTGCGAATTGGTGCGAAGTTAATGCAACTCAAGTGGTGATGATAATGTGTATTTACCAAGTAGTAATCAAAGAGTTATCATTACTGACGAGTTATCTTTACTGATACCCTATATGGTAAAATAAATCGTCTGGTCGCTTTACTTCACTACATCTACGCAACAATAAGAAAATTTTATTTTTTATTTCCATTTTGTTATAAAAATTTATCGAAATAGCACAGATTTTTTTGTGTTACATCGATACAACATCAATGCTTCATTGCGATGTGCTAGCTCGGAAACAACTTCAATTGTTGTGATAGATCCTAAAATAAATAAAAATAAAATTAAAATTTATTAAACTCTTACCTTTACTTTCAAACTCTTTAGCATAAGACCGTAATTCTTCGTAAATTTCTGTATCTAAATCATCTTCGGCTGCCTCATGAGCCATGGCCTTATATAACTTGCAGGCTACTAAAGATTTAGCTAACGCCTCCTCACCATGTGTCCACATCAGTAATGCCATTTGTTGTCGTTTCGTTAACACTGCCCAAATCTATTAAAAATACCAATCAATACCAGACAAACATTATTTACACAATAAAAACGCCTACGATACATATTTAATAGAACAATTGATTTGTGAAAAGAACTTAATACAATAGAATTTAATTTGAATTTAAATTTCAATTTAAATTTCAATTTTGTCCATGATGGATTTAAATTAACGACATGAAGAAGCCAAGACTTACCAAGAGTTCATTGAACGGAAATTCGAAAAGTGCCATTTCCGATGTAAAGGGCAAAAGGCCCGTTACCAGACTTAATGAATTTGCTCCCGCATAGCGTTGATAAGTGGACGATTTTCGATGTGCATTTGCATAACTGTTCATTACTTTTGCGTAAATAGGACGAAATTTTCGGCGTGTATAATAAGATCTAAATAGAAAAATATAAAAGGGAAACAAAAACCATTTTAAAGTCAGGCTATCAAATAAAAGATATATTTAATGTACAGTAGCGAGATGAAAAAATATTCTTCACATCTAATGTTTTTTCTATCTTTTTTTCGGAAAAAAGTTGTGCAAACATTTCTATGAAAATAATTTGGATAACTACACTCTATATAGCTTCACATTTTAATAGTAATCCAATCCCATTTGTACATTTTCTATTTTTGTTTCTTTCTTCTTTTATTTTTTTCGTTTATTTAAGAAAAAAAAAAAATAGACATATGAAGCAACTCTCTTGTCTTGATATATTTTTTTAAAGTTTAAATAGTAGAGGAGATGCTTACATGCGTTCCGCGCAAAACATCGTGAAGTATATCCTCAACGAAGCAATTAAGTGCAATAATCCTTAAGACAATACGTTTCAGAAAAATTGCAGCACCTGTGGTGGTAATGACAATGCGAATTACAGAACTTGTCCAGTGTACTTATCCGTCAAAAACAGCATGATGCAGAAGAAGAAAGTCACAGTTTTTGCTTAGGTTGCTAATAGAAATCTTTATATTTTTTATTATAAAATTTACTACCCCCATTGGTAGATATCTTCAAATATCCCCATGTAAGATATGTTCACAATGGAAAAAGTAACATTGTTTCAATACTAAAACCATTGATAACAAAATGTGGTCATGATTGCAGTATTAGTAATTTTAAAGCAACAGTTGGCTTTGTAGCATTTTCCTAATATGACCAATCTCATCTAAGAGTTATGTATAGAAGACACTCTATATAACTGTTAACGACTATTGGTAACTAATGAACTGCATGAGAAATTGTATTTGAAATGAAAACGACAAAATTACATTGAGATTGAATATTTTCTTACAGAAACCCAAATTGAAATAACGGCTACATCTGAAGCACACATGATGTTAAGGAACATATCCGGTTACGCGCAGTATGACTGTAAGAACTCTCTGAGTTAAGTAAACGAAAGCTCAGCTTTTCCAATAAAGTCAAAAGTTAAAAAACACAACTTGCATTACATTCTGGTTTTCCATCAAAGTTTTGTAATATTTTTAGTTTACTCACACACTAAATTGCAGAAGAACAATGTAGAAGTTTCTGATAATTCTAGAAGCAAGCTTTCTGTATGTTGACGATTAAAATGCAAAACATACCTTCAGAGGATCTAGATTTGAAGTTGAGTGCTGTTTAATAGTTAATTAAATTGGCTTTATATTGATTTTGACTACACATACTCTGCTAGTCTTATCATAAACAGAAAATGTGTGTATTTGCTGACTTTGGAGAGATACAAATATTATTACGTTTTTTACCTTTTAAAAACGTTTAAAATATGAGCTCGTAAATTGTAAATAAAAATAAAAATNTGGAGAGATACAAATATTATTACGTTTTTTACCTTTTAAAAACGTTTAAAATATGAGCTCGTAAATTGTAAAAATAAATTTGTGTTTAATTTTAATAAAATCCTTTATTAATCAAACAATTTTGTGTGCCACTGTTCACAATTGATTCTAACAACAACAATTGCTTTATTTGTTATTCCTTTGTTTATGCCCTTTGCGATAAACAATAACAATTACGACACAATTGTACTGTGGATCTTTGTAACGGAGATCTTCAAACCACGATTGGTTTACTTCACACGGAAAGCGTCTTCACACAAGACTGACTGAACTTCTACTCCGACCTTTCATGCTTTGCTTTGCCTTTTATACAGCGAGTAAATAGTCTGATTAATGTCCTTGAAGGCGAACATTCGAGTTTCGCCTTGTCGAAATCACCATAAATGTAAACAACGACGTTTACATTTATTTATTCTTTCATGTTTGTTGTTTTTGTATCTTGTTAACGTTCGTCCTTACAGTGTTGTTGTTGCTTTTCGTTTACTTTTTTCGTTGTACTGATGTTGTTGCAAATAAGCTCGTTGTTTTGTTTTTGTACGTTTTGTTTAATATTTGAATGTTAAACGATGTTACATGTTGTTGTTTAATATTTGAATGTTAAACGATGTTACACCATTTCGTAACAATATATTACACATTAGGCTCAAGTTATGGATATCAAATTCCTGATACTACTCATACAAATGTAAGGATTATTTTAGAAATGCCAGATATTGAAACGATGACAAGAACACATTCAGTTACAAATACGAGCACAAAGCAAAAAAAAATGTTTTTTTCAAACGGAATAATAATATCATTAAATTGCAATATTATTTTTTGTAATTTTATTATGAATTCATTTGTTGTAATTCATTACTACTTAAAAAGAGGAAGATATCAAAAGAAATTTTGTTTGATGAATAAAATGTTTAATAATTCGGTTTAATCAAACATAAATGCGATTTCAAAGCACAAATTTTAAAAGGAAATTATAAATAAGAGTTTAAAAATATTTATCACTTCTTTTTCTTATCAAAAACTTTTTACAAATTCATGGTTTTCTCGGTTTACAAGGTTTTGATTCGAATCGAAATTTTCTCCACTTAGTAAATTAGCCTTTCTATGTTTTGACATAAAAAACATGAAACTTTCGATAATTTGTCATGTAACAAAACGCGATACGAACGAAATGAAACAAATTAAATAAAATCCTTTCTTAACATCTAATGAAACTAGGACGAAACTAACCGTTCTAAGTCGTTTGCAATAGAATTCTATGAGTGGGCGACAAAAGCAGAAAGTCTCTAAAAGGAATAAGAAAAAACAGAAGCGTTTGCCAAAGAACATTTGCTGAAATACTTGGAATTCTGGAAACTGGAGGTGGTTTGGAGTGATTAATCACGTGTTCGGCAATAATGGGAAACCTTATGCCACACGGCTACACTAAAAAACAGTAAAGCATGATGGCTAGTCAGTGATGATGTAGAGATGTTTTACTTCATCAGAACTTGGTCTAATTGTCAAAATTTAAGTCAAAATGACAGGTGACGTCTACAAGAATATATTAGAGCATCATTTAGAAGAATAAGGATCTCAAGCAATGCTCACGCATGATGAAAAATTTGGATTGCTGAAAATAATTTTTTGTTGGGTAGAACAAAGTTCTAAGAACAATAAAAGTTCAATATGGGATTATGAAAAGAGCTGTAGCTTTACGTAAACCGAAAAACAAAACCATTTTGGCAAAGGCATGTGGAAAATAATACAAAATGAGCGAAAGACTATGCCAAGTGTGGTGTGCTGGAGTTCTAGAGGATAGAAATTTTACAAATCAGTATTAACTTAACACAGATTAAAGTAACAAATTGCAATGAAAAACAAAACAGAACAGAAGGTTAGATGAGAATGAACTGCTCTACTCTAAAAACAGCCTTAGGGAAGTTTGGTGTGTGCAAAATTAAGGAGAAAATTAAAAAAAAATATTTAATAAGACGCAATGCTCATAATAAGAAAATATGTTATTATACGCTATGCTATACTTGTTTTTAATTATTAATTTCTAATAAAGTCTTTAAAATGTAAAGTGTAAACTGTTTACTGAGAGTTGAGTTTTTAATTTTTGAAATATTATTAATTTTAATCTTTAAGTTCACCAAACTTTTCTTTTTTTCTTTTGGTTGATGTTTGAAGTTTTTAATACCATTTGTAGTAAATCGCAATCACTTTTAATTACAAGTTTAATAATACGGATTTCTTTAATTACACGATAATAAATGAAATTCCTTTTTAAGGCGCAGTGGCACTTGAATTATATATTTTCCATTAATTAACAATATTGTTGAAAATATTTTCATTCCTTTTAAGAACATGAAGAAAAACAAAATGCCTTTGATCACAATCTGAACGTGATAATCTCTTGCATTCACTTTTTAGGATTTTTTGTACAGAAGTTTGAAAACATGTAGCCGAGAGAACAGCACAATACCGAGCTCTTTTGACGTAAAGCAAGTGTTTTAATTACTTTTTATGTGGTCGTAATTGTTGTTGGTTTCTGTTTATTAATCATTTATCATAAATGAGCAACGTGTTGAAATTACGCTGTTTTATCGTTATTTTACCATTTGCAACAACGTGTAGCAAGTAGTGAACAAAAATTTAAAAAAAAAAAACAAAAATGAAAGCCTAAATCTGCCATTAAAAATTTAATTGCTCTTTAAATCCGGATTTCACTGCTAAAAATTACTGCCATTAAATTTCTGCTGAAACAATGTACAAAATAAGTGCCGTTTAAACATCTCACAAATGATTCATGGATAAATAATGTAGTTCGTTCGTCTTTGACTAGAACGTTAAAAAAGCGAAGTTACAAAATAGAAAAGTAAATAAAAGCCGAAAACATGCCAAAAAAAATGTGTATTTAAAATTTAGCCTGAGTTCATTGGTAATTAAATTTTTTTCTATCTTCCTTGCCTTTAGCGAGTGAATTTCAGTGTTTTAGAGGATACTTTTGAAAGCTACCATCAAATCATAAAATAATCAAACAAGGATCTGGTTGCCCGACATAATGCGGCTGTAAAAAAAAAAACAGAAATAAATTTAAATTAAAATTGTTAATATTGATACTGCCCAGTAGATATATGACGTGAAAGACAAAACTCCACTACAAGAATTGTACATTTAAACTATAAAACAAACAATTTTAATTAATTCTCGTAAACGATTTTCTCTTCTAGAAAAATGGTATGTTAGGTCCAAATGATGCGAACTTTACAAAGGAATATTAACTGAAGCCACTACGCCATAGAGTATAAATAATCGGTTGTTCGATGGTATACATACATACATAACATAATTGGCCATTACAGCCCTTCAGTCCAGAATTACGGCCTAGGCTTCTCACACCACTTATGTTGTGTGTGTTAATTTATACATAAGTGGCGGGACTACAGTTTAAAGTCGACTCAAACGACAGATTTTTGAGAAACTTTCATGGCAATTTTATTTACTCTTAGAGTTTTTGCCAAAAATCTGCTGAGAGGAAGCCGCCGAAGAAATATTTTTTTTCAATATTTCGTTTTGATGTCTACCGGGGAGATTCGAAACTGGCCTTTCGTCAATAAGCCAACACACTACCTACTAGACTACGGCGACTTCGATGGTTATACTATTCAAATATCCTTAGCTTAGTTTCTCGAAGCCGATGAGCATGTTATTTATACGAAAGGCGATTTATGGGATATTACTTCAATGGCGAATGGTTGTACACGTTTAAGTAAAAAAAGTCAAATAAAATGGGTTGTTAGGAGTATATAATTCAGTGAGCTCAATTTGATCCTGAACCAGTAAGTAAGCAGTGAAAATAAGAAAGTTTGAAAATACTTTGGATTTAATTGCAATAATAAACTTCGATCGAACTATGGAGGAGACAAGAATATTAAAATCATATTGATCTGTAAAGGATATCCAAGAATTAAGTTAACATTTAACACATGATCATATGTTCATCACACTTATAATTGTAGCAAACGTTTTTAAACAACTTTTATTCTTACTATAGATATATAGAGCTCTGTAAATGTGTTCATATACATTTGGGTTGTTTAATATTTTAAATAGACCGTAGGCGGTTGAAAAAATTGGTAATTTTATATTTTTTCAATTTAATTTGCAAATGAAAACATTTTTTTTCCCTAAATATTGTCTAATTTATTCAATTCAAGTAGACAATACATAGAAAGATCCAATAGGTGCGTATGGAGGAAGACCAACAAAAAAAATCAATTTCAATTACGAGCTTACCATAAACCATCTCTGTACGCATAAGGAACTATAAAATTGAAATTTTTAAAGGACCATAAATCGTTTACAATAACAACAAAACGGAAGAATAGAGGGAAAAAAATAAATGGTTTGGGTACTCATAAAAATAAGAAAAATTCTTATAAACCTCCCTGAAATATTCTTGAACCAATAAGTACACCATGTAAAGGAAAAAGGAGATGAAAAAAAATAAAAGTACACATTTTAATTGCTTACTTTGATCGATTACCCCAACAAAGAAAACGCATTTGATACAAACGAAATCTGTAAAATAGATGGGACCACTTTTAGGAGAGAATAAAACTTCAATAAAGAGAAAACGTTTATGCATATGAATGATGGTTTAAACAGATGTATTATTTGTATGTCCCGAATTAATTAAAATTAATTAAAACTTATAAAATTTCTTGAGAGGTCCTAGGATATAAGAAATTACTTATTTTCACCAAAATATAAGTTGATTGTATAATAATTCAACATATTTAAGGGAATTACGTTTGAGATGTACTACAGAGCCTAGAGTTGTCGTAAGACAACGTATATAATAGCTGTACTTTACCTAGTTGAACTTGCAGAGCAAGAAACTTCTCAAACACACTATTCATTGGAATGTTTTTTTAGCCCTGTCGAAGAATAGCTCCGAAATAAGGTAATTTTCACATTTCAGACATCACTTTTTCACACGCTCTCTTACAATAACTGGGTCAAACGATTACAGAACTTTCAAAGAAGTCGATGGACTCTTCAATTAGAGAGCAAAGTTTACTTTGTGTAAATCGTCATAAAACCAATTTCGATATCAGCTTTAAGGAACTGCGTGGGTAACTCATACAAATAAGATACAGAAAAGAAACATTATCGCCACACCTCGTAATATCCCAAATAAAAATATTCACACGATTTAAATGTCCGCATTATTATGGAGGAAATTATAGAAAGAAACTCAAGTTGTCAGCTTATCCAACTATTCTGACTCGTGAACTATTTGGAGAACTTTGAAGGACAAACGCGTATCTGAAGAGGAACAACCCTGAACATTTTGTATTATAAAAATAACTAAAATATTAATATAGAAACCAACACTCTCATTGTGTAGCTGCAGTATAATTATAATTCAATATGTTAAGATTTGAAAGCTGACAGTTAATTTCATTAATTATATGAAATATTAAATAATAAAATAAAAAAACAAACATAAATTATTGGGATTTTTGCATTAAACATTACTGACTTGAGCCTCTAAGGATTAATTTTTACCGAAAAACGTTTTAGCATATTTTAAAACAAATATTTTTCACATTGTCCAAAAGATCCCATATTACCACTTTTGATTGTGTAAATAAATGAAGAACTTAACATCAAAGTCACGCAAAACTGACTTAAGAACTAATTTCTCAAAGAACACTTAAGGAGGTCAGATGATAAGTATTTTATTCATAGAAATTGGAATTCTTCTTTTTCAATTTGCTATTACTGGTGTTAAATGGTCATAGGCTTTTAACTTAGTCTTTGACCTTTAGCTTTTAACACACTTAATATGACTCTCATTTGAAATATATGTATGTATGTATGTTGGTATATTGTATTAATATATGTTATTTATATTATGTTTTAAATATTTATATTTTATGCTTATTTAAATAGTTTTATTTTCTTTCCATACCTGTAGGCACCTCCCATTAATTTATTAATAACTAAACCAATATCGTGTAGGGTGTAAACGTAACCTTCGGTATATGAGGACGTACATCGCGTAAAATATAACTGAAAATAAACAAATCAAATCAATGTTTAGAGGAATGAGATTTTCACTCCATTTCATTTAAACATTTTATTGACGAAGAGAAATAATGTTTTGTTTGTCAATGAAAGCAATGAAAACATAATAAATAATAAAAAAAGACAAAACCAGAATTCAGAAATAACAAATAAAATAAATCGAAAATAAATGAGAATAAATATTTATTTGAAAATGTTTTACTCACCCTAAAGTATTTGCTGGACCATGTTTTGTATTATAGAGTTCCTCAAGGCGTGGTATTGTCAAAATTTTTTCATTGAAACACCATTTTCTAAAAGTAATTTCACAAAATCAATTCTATCTATGCTCAAGAGCTTGCATCATTGCCTCATCCAAAGCTCCTTCATAGACAACAAGAATAGCAAAGAAATCCAATTCACAATTTAATACCAAAAAGATAAAATTAAAAAAAAGTTGTAAAGAGAAGGAAGGGACATAGAAGAAAAATAAAAAAAATGATTGAATTTTAATGCGATGTTTTATTTTAACGCATTGATTGAAAGTAATAAAACAGCATCAAACAACAATCGAAGATAAATTAAAAATCCTAGGGCCATTATTAATTACAACTTGCCGTTAACTAAAGGGAGGATTTTAACGGACAGATAAATTTTTTTTCATAATTATTCAGCCGGTAATTTTTAAAGTTATAAACTTTTTGAACTTATCATATTATATATTAATACAACTTCAAATTTAAACAAAACGAGCATATACAACACAAAATAAACCCCCGTCGTTGCTACTGCCTTAAAAAAAGAAAACTTGTTTACTTCAGCAGTTTTATTGGCATTTCTCCGGCACTGCCATATTTTTGAAAAAGTTAACTGTATTTTGTTGTTGTTATAACGAAAAGAAAGTGAAGGTGACTTTAAAGTTCACTTTAACAAAATTTGCCTTTAACTAAACCCAACTTTAACGGGAAGTTGTAATAATCACCCTTAGTCTTGGAAATGGGATGTAACCTGCATGGGATCTGTACTTACCGATTGGCCATTCCTGACCATAGACGAAAATTTCACTGCGTGCAATATCGACACGGTTCCATGTGAGAGCCAAGCTCAACTGTTCGGGCGGACTTAAATGTTGTGACTTAAATAATGCAGTTAAAATAGTTTGATCCAATTCCTGGGCCTCGCCTTCGGGCTTTTCTTGTATACGAAATATTGTTATCTGTGAAGTAACATAAAAATTATTGCTTGTTGTGGATTTAATGAACGGAGGAATTCTTATTTATTTCAAGAAATCCTTCAATTCTTCAAATACTCAATATTTGATCCTACAGTGTACTGAATCGAATACACTGTTTAATAAAGTGTTCCAGTGCCAAAACAAAAATACTCAAATTCGAACAAATGGATTTTATAACTACTTGAGATTATACTTCGAGAGAATCAAATTATAATCAACTGTAATAATTTTTACCGTGTGGAATTGGAAATTAAGTAATATTAGAAGTGGACGGAAATACTAAATAATACGATACTGTGTTTTATGATTAAGCGGACATACTGATTGAGAAAACTTTGAGTACGAAGGACTCGTTGAATTTCGACGAATAGGCAACGGATATCTTTTGTATTATTTCTTACTCTGCACTTGACACCACCAGACGTATAATAAAAATATAATGATGTAAAATGTCATACTATTATTAAAAATCTTATTTGTCATTACACATAAAAACTTAATAATTATTCTAACATTCATTAACAATAAATAATATAGTAATAAATAAAATAAAATTAATATTTTGGATAAATACATTAAAAACTGAGCTAGTGGTTTCATTAAAAACCAACATTTGTGTTCCAAATCCATTAGTAGCCCGAATTTTACTAATTAATTGTTCTGAGTTTAAATGACATATACAATATACTCTCGAATAGACGAACATAATGGAGATAATTTGAAAGAGAGTGTATATACTTTTATATCTGTTTTGACGTTTAAATTATTAAATTCTTCCAAAGTAGCCATACAAGTGAAGTTCCTCATTATTGATGTGGTTTTGTACAGTTAACATCTGATATCGTTTTGAATATACTTCTTCTTATTTAGACTTTAATCAAAATAATGGGGTCTAGCTTCTCACACTTTCCCATTTTTCTTTCAGACTGCTAATTAAGATTAATCAGTAATAAATTTTATAGTGCTACTAATACTTTTTCTTGTTCCGTTTAAAGAATGCAGATTTTACGAACTTGGCTATACAGTGGTGGCCTTATAATTAGAAACGATTAAGTGACATGCATGTTTGTTAATTTATTTTCAAAACTTTGTTACTCATTTTAAAACTAATAGCTAAAAAACTTAATACAACAAACTATCTTTAAGTTTAAATTTAAAAAATTTACAGCATCAATATAATTTTTAAGAAAATTAGCTAAAATCCAATACCAACTTCAGGTTGGTCATATAATTAGAAACGAAAAATATTCTTACAAACAGGTTAAAAATATTGTTACGTTTTTACCTTTTAAAAACGTTTAAAATATGAGCTCGTAGATTGCAAATAAAAATAAAAATAAATTTGTGTTTAATTTTAATAAAATCCTTTATTAATCACACAACTTTTGTGTGCCACTGTTCACAACTGATTCTAACAACAACAGTTGCTTTATTTGTTATTCCTTTGTTTATGCCCTTTGCGATAAACAGCAACAATTCTTACACAATTATTCTGTAGATCTTTGTAACGGAGATCTTCAAACCACGATTGGTTTACTTCACACGCAACTCGTCTTCACAACAAGACTGACTGAACTTCTACTCCGATTTTCATGGCTTTGCTTTGCTTTTATATACGGAGTAAGAACGTCTGATGAATGTTCTCGTAGGCGAAGGTTCTAGTCTTCGCCTTCAAGAGAATTATATGAATGTAAACAACATGTTTACATTCATACATGTTTGCATGTTTGTTGTTAGTGTAGTTTGTTTACGCTTGTCCCTGCTGTTGTTGCTGTTTGTTGTTTATGTGTTTATCTCTTTTTCGTTGCATTGATTTTGTTGTTTTATTTTTGTTTATTCGTGAATTAGGCAAACAAGTCCGTTGTTTTTGTTTTTGTAGCTTTTGTTTAACATTTTAATGTTAAACGAAGTTACACCATTTCCATTTTCGTAACAATATTTTAATATATTCACATTTAATGGTCATATTCTTTAATATTTTGTCGGATAGCCCTTGTTTTGAACAACATCTGCAAGTCTTTTCGGCAAACTTAGTATCAAACGTTGGCATGTTTGTATTGATGTTTTGCCAGCTTTGTTGTACCAGCTAGAACAATTCGTCGTTATTTCGAGGGTTTATGTCTTTAAGATCTCTTTTCAATAGTGTTTAGATCAGGACTTAGGGGTAGCCAATCCAGAACATCAAGATGACCACAAAGCCAACACTTCACTAACCTTGAAGTGTGCTTTGGGTTATTGTCATTCTAAAAATGTAATTGACCGGCAAACTCTCAAAGAAATATGGTTCCATTACATTTTACAAAATGCTTTTATATTGATATTGGTCTGTTATTCCTTCAATTTTTGCAATTGGATCCACGCGACACCAAGAAAAAGTGTCCCAGACCATAATAGAGCCGCCTCTGTGTTTTACAGTTTTCACTGTGTATCTTGGACCAAGGGCTTTGTTCGGAGGATGTCTTACATAAGTTTTTCCATC
>QOCX01004024.1:0-15781 GCA_005959815.1 Sarcophaga bullata | reverse complement strand
ATGTATTCTGCCAAATCATCTACAAAAATAGTGGCAGATAGATAATCGGCGGATGCTTTTTCTCCAGCAGCCTTGAGTTTGTGAATCCCATGACGTTTTTTGAAGTTGTGTAGCCATCCTCGAGAATATTCACATTCTGTAGTGGGATTTAATTTTGAATGAAAAAACTGCCTTTTCCATTATCATTAAACTGGAAATCGGAGTCCATTTAAAACGTTCTTGTCGAAACCATTCGTATGTTGCATGGACGACTTTTGGCTTGAAGGTACTTCTTATAGTTTTTCGATTTTCGAAGCCAATAACTGAGTAACTTTCTGCACAATATTTTATTTTATCTTTAGTTTTTATTAGATCATAAATTGCTTGTGTACCAGCTACATATTTCTGTGACAATGTTTGAACCGAAAAATGTTTTTTGAAATATTCGTGGATTAAATCAAGTTTTTCTTGAATAGTTAACACATTTCTTTGCCTTTTAGCAGATTTTATTGAGACTTTGCGACATTCTCAAAATTACTCAATAACAACCTGCACTCTCAGAACTTGGGTCAGAAACAAATAGAAAAGCATAAAAATAACGGGATTTTTCCTTGTTTGCTTTTGTTTCTACATGTTAGGAGGGTTGCGGTAACTCATCAAAAATAAATTTAGTGTTTCCACACCTGATAAAAACAAGATAATTGTTAAATTCCGGATAACTTATTAGTAATCCAGATAATTTGAATTTTCCCGGTTAATGGAATCACGGATAATCTGATGACTCAACTGTATCTCATCAATGAGGTTAAAAACAAGATGCCCTTTTAGTTATCGAGTTTGGCATATCATTATTTAGTCATAAAGTAAACACTTGTGTTTATTAGCGATAGTTTCACTTTAACACACATTATCAAAAACGTTGTTCAGATTATATTTCCAGAAAGAATTCCAACTGACGTTCAACCTGACGGGCATGAGGAGTAAATTCCAGAATACTCTGTATTTTCATGATGAAGATTATTGGTGTATAATATTTTTAACAATCATAAAATGGAACATGTGAGAAGGTATATGATGAAATTCAAAAATATTAAATAAAAGAAAGTGTTTTGAAAAGCAGATAGCTTACTGCTGGTCTATAAAGTTAAAACTTTTCTTGTATTACGACTAAGATAAGTATCTATCAGGTGTCACTGGTTTAAAGGTTCAGTTTTGCCCATTTAAACAGAAAGCTTCATAGTACAACATCAGAAATTGGATAAAAATCATGATCACTAACTGAGATTCATGTACTGAACAGAGCGAGTGTATAAATGTACCATGATAGCATATATAGATATTTTCGTAATTCAAATACAGAACAAATCTAAATTAACAAATCGTAAAAATCAAGAAATGAAATAAAATTTAAAATTTAAAGTCTGTTCTATTTTTTACATTTATTGTGTAATGTATCCATACCATTCCAGAGTCTTGAAAATTCAAATAGTAATGTGACATTGAGCATGCGTTTCATCAATTATCGGGCTTTCTAACACGAAACGAATTTTAAGATATAAGTAATTGACAAATATTGAAGATAACACAAATTTTTTTGTAGCCCTAGAGATATATACTCTGTCGATGTTAACGAAGGCGTGTATTTATTTTTGTGTCCTCTTTCTGAAGGAAGAAGCCTGTGAAACTTTTTCATGATTTAAATTTATATTTATAAATATTATTTATTCGCTTTATTCTTTAAAAACGTACATAAGAAACAATTGGAAATAATAAGTCTCGAAAATGTTCCACCATTCAGATATTTCTCTGTGATCTTTTTGACATATCTGATTCGGTGGAAGTAGGACGATGCGATATAAAAAGTGATTTTTTTGTGATATTTCAGGATAGATTAAAATGTAAGATATGCTAGAAAGGTAATAAATACAATGAGTTTTGAAAGTTCTAAGAAAAATAAATACCCAGCTCCGCCAAACGAAGGCTAAAAGTGGTAAAAGAATGGACCAGATCTGACGTTTACAATTAATTTTCTGAAATAGAAAACGAAAAATGGTTTGCGAGAGTGCGAGAGGAGACCGACTACACAAAAATTTGTTAGAGGAAATTAAAGGAGAAATGGGAGAAGAATAGGAGATAAAAAAGGGAGGATAACGGAGTCAAAAACATCACAAAGAGAGCGCGTATTAAACATTTGACCCTAACACTCTCAATCAGCTTAAACTATTAATTAAATCTATGGAGTCTTAATGGCAAGGAACAACTCTTCAAAGAAACACCTGGCCAGCATCCTCAACGCTAAACCTACAGAGGAGTTTGTTCGATGTTTCAAACTCCTTCCCCGTTTGCAACATACCCTGCAATAATCGACTGGGATCTGCACCAGATCCTTATCCTCGTCTATGTCTCCGCAGTGCCCTTAATAAAATCAATAACTAACCTCAGCTGCCTCTATTTAAGCCCAGAGCAAACCTGTTCTATCACGCTTATTAAGCAGGGCCATTGAACACCAAGACACATAAACATCCCAATCCAGTGATGAGGGCCGTAGAGGGGCAAAATTGGGGGATCAGGACCAACTATCAAATCGCGCTTCAGGAAGTAACGCTAATCTAGCGAGAGCATCAGCCGTCTGCGCATTGCCAAGAATACCGCTACACCCGGAACACAGAATCGATAGATTCGGTCTTTTCCAAAGGTCCTCAAAGGACTTTGCACTCCCGAACAAGTTGCTATTTACACCAGACCCAAATGGGCCTACTAGCCACGGCTCAATAGCCTTCAAGTTCGTAAAAATCTGAAAAACCTGAAAAACGCTTCAGTCATCGTTTAAGCAAAATCAAGTTCGAAGATCGGAGACCCTTTACAGAGAAACCAGCACCTGTGCTCCACCTAACTTCGACCATCTGTGAAGATGCCTCTTTGCCCCTGGAATAACCTACCAATACCATAGTGCCATATCCCGGTATGAGTGCCCTCAAACGGCGTCGGAACATAGCCTCAGGTATAATATAGTCCATTGGCTTTTTCCAAAGGACCCGTACTCCCCTTTAAGGAAGGCAACATTCAGGGATTCCAGAGTGTCTATCGAGCTCTGATTTACCAGCAGCCCAATTCGACTCAAACGTATGAACTCTGCGAGCTGTAGATCGATAGGGTCTTCTCCAAACTTTCAAAAGAAAGGATAAGAGCGATATCGGCCTATAATCCTTGGGTCCAACGTGACTAGGTTTACCGGCTTTCGGTACAAACACCACAAGCACATCATTCCAACCGTCAGGTAAATTACACAACCGGAGACAATCTCCATACACGTTCACCAGGTATTCGTATAATATAACACCAACATGCTGAAGTAAAGCCGGAAATATACCATCCAGACCAAGCGACTTAAAAAGCTCAAAGCTACTTATAGCTTCTTTGACTATATCCTGCATATAGATCCAATTTTAATGACTATAAAAGCGAAATTAAGCGATCAAAAAGAACACCTGGATAAGTTTCTGAGAAAGTATCGAGGGTGTTGATGCTGTGGTGCGTTTCTGTAGGATGTTGTCTAAATCCCCCAAATCGATGGCGCGTGGACAGCCTCAAGAAAAAACCCTAGAGGTGCTATTGAACACTCATTTTCCCAATTATCCAATCCGTTAGGTGTGGCCGTAGTCTAGTAGGTAGGTTCACGGTTTAAATCCCCAGTCAGACATCAAAAACTAAATATGGAAAAATATTTCTTCGACGACTTCCTCTCGGCAGATTTCTGGCAAAAACTCTGAGAGTAAATAAAATTGCCATGAAAAGTTTCTCAAAAAAATCTGTCGTTCGGAGTCGACTTTAAACTGTAGGTCCCGCCACTCATATATAAAATTAACACACATAACATAAGTGTTGTGAGAAGCTAGGGCGCAATCCTGACTGAAGGGTTGTAATGACCAATTATGTATGTATGTATGTGGTCCACCTTACAACGATTACAAAGTTCACACTCGTTTATAATACAAGATAACATAGTTCGGGAAATAATATTTTGTCTTAAATGCCCTGACTATTTTTTCTATATCCTGATGTAAACCATTCAAATGAATTTCCAAAATTTTTGTCTTAAAATCAGTGTAACTAGTCAAATTTTCCAGAAGTTTGGTCGATCTTAGAACCCTGTTTTCCTTATTCAAAACAATCTGAACACAAACTCTTTGAAATTCGATAAAATCACTGTCGTTCAGCATATAAAGGGCTATTTTTTTTATTAAGTAACTAAGTTTTAATTATGTCCTTAATTTATTCGGTATCCAGAACCCTATAAACAACTGTTGTAATATGATTGGAAAACACTTTCTCTGCAAAGACTCTATTCCGATTTCCTCTGACAAGTTTGATCTGATTCTTAAAGGCATTTAAGGGTTTTTCAGTTATTGGTATATATGATGAATTATCTTCATCAGCCGAGTGAATTGTTGCGGCCACAGATGAAATATCCTCCGCTCTGTTAGCCTTATTGGCTGGCTCACCACCTTTCTCTTAAATTTTTTCATTGAAGTTACAATTTTCCTTTCCTGCCCGAGATAGTGCATCCGCAACATGGTTCGCCCTTCCGGGAATATGTTTGACTTCGAAATCAAATTCCCTCAATTTTATTTTCCACCTCTGAAGCTTCTGGTTTGGCTCCTTAAGGTTTTGTAACCACTGTAATGGTTTATGATCGCTGTTGATCAGGAATCTTCTGCCGAACAAATAGGGGCGGAAATATTTTGTTGCTCACACAATGGCCAGCAACTCTTTTTCAGTAGCAGATAATTTAATTCATGCTCGTTTAGAGTGAGGCTGGCAAAACAAATTGGGTGTCCGCTCTGACTAAGGACGGCACGAAGCGCAGAGTTAGTTAGAGTTAATTTTATTTCCTGTTTTAAGGCAATGTGCTAACGGTTTTGTTATTTTGGAAAAATCCTGGGTAAACTTCCTATAAAATCCGGTAAATCCCAAAAATCGCTTAATTTCCTTTTCAGCTCTAGGAATTGGATATTCTAAGATAGCTAAGATAGCCCCTCAAAGGTAGTTTCACTTTTTAAAAATTCGCTTCTATTAAGTTCCACCTTCAAATTGGCATCCGAAAGTTTCCTGAACACCTTCTCTATTGAGCTGATATGCTCCTGGAGAGAAGTACTAAAGACAATGATGTCGTCAAGGTAGACTAAGCATTCTTTTCCTATAAGGCCTTCCAAGATTGTGTTTATCAATCGTTGGAAGGTTGAGGGCGCGTTTTTAAGGTCAAATGGCATCCTCAAAAACTCATAATGCATTTGTGTGGAAAATGCTGTCTTTTTTCGATCACAGGGTTCAATTTTGATCTGATGGAACCCTTTTGCAAGATCGCTAAGTGAAAATTTTCGACCTTCATGGCTTCGGCAGAACCAAAACGCCTAATACGAGATTGAATTGAGTCATTTATCCTTTGGCGTTTGCAAGTACATGAATTATTGGGAAATCTGTTATTATTGTTAAAGTTATTATTGTTTGGGCTATTATTGTTACTGTGTGTGTTAATATTTTGACCGTTATTTCTATAACTATTATTATAATTATTCTGAAAGTTTTTATTTGGATAATTAAAAATGTTTCTACTCCGATTTGGGGTATATATGCTTCTATATTCGTTGTCCACTACCTGAGTGTAATTTTGTTCATTATTTCGTCTGAGGACATCTACCGCCGATGTTAAATGATGCAGTTAAATGATTGGGTAGTTCTTTTTTAGTATTCTTAAAGCTTGGTAGTTAGTTTCAATCTTGCAAAATGTTTTTTTTTTCATTACTTTCACCATTTAATGTAATTGTCTCGCGTATTCTGCACAAGTTTGTTAATTTCATCGCACAATTTTCTTAAGCTACCGTTAAATATAATATTACTTAATTTTAAAATTAGTGTTTGAATCGGTTGTTGCTCACCGTACTCTTGTATCAGTAGTCGCTTCAATCAGTTCCAGTCTTCTGGTTGTTCTCTTCTGATTAAATTTAGGGCTTCTCCGTCTAATGTTCTCAAGATGCAATTGAAGAATAAGATCCTGTAATATACTTTCTATGCTGTTAATGTAGAGGCACAATTTATCCCTTTTCTAATGAAAGGATGGACTAATTTTAAGTTTTGGATGATAAAGTTCTTTTGCTGATCCATATTGTTATTTATACTGTTCTTATCGTTATCACTATTAGCACCACTTTATCTTCTATTGTTAATTGATAGTTGCTCTAAATTACGGAGGCCGATGAAAAAGTTATTTAGAATTATTTATATTTTCTTTTTCTTCTATTTGTTCAACAAAAATTTTATAACAAAAACAAAAATATATTTTTCCTTTTGGTATTAACAATCTAAAATCTTGTAATTTTTTTTATTTTTTAACTTATTAGACGTTTAGGTTCGTTTAAGGAACTTTTTCACAGATCCTACCGACGGCGCCAATAAAATACAGTGTTTGTACTTTAAGTTTTATTTATAAACTGAATTCTTTATTTATTAAAATCATTTTATAGATGATCAACATTATAAAGGTTCTCACAAAAAAAATGCTGATTTTACATTAAGTCTAAAAAAGAATGTTTTAATTGTTCTCACAAAAAATGCTGACATTACAGAGTGTAATGTAGGATTACGCTAATCTGTCACAATTCTAAACTTCAATCTTTATAAATATGTTATACACCTCCTTAGAGCATAAATAATAGTCAAAGACTCTATAGTTAGAAATTATGGTATTTAGAGTCGATATCATATCACTCTTTCTTTGAAGGAAAATTGCACTAAAGCCATGACTGATCACATCACAATGCAGCTCAGTCCCATCCCGAGCATCATATATAGAGACCACTAACGCCTCAAGCAATTATTCCTTCAATAGCTCAACGCATTTCAACCCCTCGTCTCCAAAACAAAATTTCACATCCTTCTTCAACAATCTATACAGCGGTTGAGCCATCTACGCAAAGTCCTTAATAAATATTCTAAAATATGAGCACAACCTAAGAAAATTATGAACAGCTTTTATATTTTTTGGTACCGAAAAATTAACAAGTTTAACGTTTATTTATCAGGTCGAATACCACTAACAAAAATCGATTATCCGAAAGATTATACCTCTATAAGTCTATCTTATCCAAACGAAGTTCCAATTTGCTTCTTACTAATCATTAAAAAACTAGCTTTGTTATCATGAAATCGTCCTCATAAATCGCCAGCTTTCCTTATCGAATCAAATCACTAAAATCCTATTCCACAAGGCCCTGAAAAGTAGATTAGCCCAAATGACGTCCGCATTCGTATTGTCCCATCGACGTTACGCATTAGGTAAATTCAATCGAATCTATCCATGTCAACGCGTAAAAAGCAATTTTCAAATCCAGAATATGTGAATTTCTTAGGCAGCCTGTCAAGAAGATCGTCTATAAGTGGTAAAGAGTTGGCGTCCAGAGTTATCTTGTTGAGATTTCTATAATTGGAGATCTCCGTTTTATTTCAAATTCCTTGAAATGTCTCTCTTTCAAATTATGACAACCTACGTTTATTAACAACCTGGCCCCAGATGTCGAAAGAAAATGTAAGCGAACGAAAGGCAGTCACTTACTTTACAGTAAATACGATAAGTTGCTGTATTTGAATTTCAAAAATAAATAATCAATATATAAGAAAAAAGCGCGTCAACATATAACTCAAAAAAAATATGTTTCCCACAATGTAGAAAATATACCAACAATATTACACGCGAGTTAACGTCACTAATATAAGGACTAATTCTTTGCTTGGAAAATATTTTCTTTATTCTTTCTCCTCTATAACAGATAAGCATATTTTCCTTTCTTTATCTTTATAATACATTATCGTAAATATATATTCTTTGTCTTTAAATATATTATCATAAACATATTCTCTTTGTAATAGATAAGTATTCTTAAGTTCGTAAAACACATTTGTAAACACATATGTTAAAATGATAAACAAGATCACAAACCCAAGGATAAGAATTTTACAAATAATAAACAAGATCATAAAACTCTAAGAACCAATGCAGGCTCAATAAATATTTTCTACCTGCGTATTGCTTATCATTTATAAAGATAACCTAGTATATAAGGAACATTTTTGCTTAGGATTAAGTTAGTTAAGAACTTACCATCATAAGAAGAAGTGTGTTTAATTCAATAAAAAAATATTAATAAAGAAAACGCATATGCGTTCGAAAAAATATTTTTTTTCTTTTTGAGTAATTCGAAAACTTTAATTGGCGATCCTGCCAGGAGAATAATTACATTTATTCTTCAGTGAGCGGACCATCATAAATCACACAGCAATAATTCTCTATATAAAGAAAAATAAGAAGCGTACACAAATTTTTATGAAACAAATAAAAAGACAAAATACTCACGACCAAAATAGAACTTTGGAACCACGAAGAACCAACATGGCAGTAAATTTCGATATGAACTCGTTGGTACAGACAATAGCAGTCTTGCAAGCCACAGTGGAAAACATGCAAAAGATGCATGAAACTCAAGTACGAAGGTTGGAGGAAGAAATAAGGGAAGCCCACAATCCTCACCTGGAAATCATTCCAGAAAATCAAAGGTTTTCAATACAACCCAATATTAGGGATGAAAACCTAGTAAAATTAGACGTATTTAAGTCATTACACATTTTTAATGGCGACATAAATAACTACAGAATATGGAGAGAAGATGTTAGTAGGACGATGGAAACGGTATCCAGTTTGAGTGACAAGCCAATATACGCTCAAGCTCTCCAAATAGTAAAAACTAAAATACAAGGAACCGCAGCTAAAATCCTGGCAAACCATGGCACAACTTTCAACTTCTATGCTATCCGTGACAGGCTTGATAAAACATATATATGTTCTTCAGGATGAGATGAAAAAAATGCATCCAAGGAAAGAAATCATTGGGAGAATTCCATGATGAAATAAATAAATGCTTAAATTTAATCATTTCAAAAATATCAATGTCCGGTCACATCGAAGCAGTCGCCAAAGCAATGATATCGCACGCAGAAGAAGAATCTGTTAGAGCGTTTATAGCTGGAGTGAACAGCACATTCATCCAATCAATACACCGCAAAATCTAGAACACGCTTATACGATTGCAAGGACAATTGAGCATGATAACCAACATCAAAACTTAAGGTTATCCTATGATACAAGAGGTTTAAATAAATTATTCAACAACGATCAACGAACTCAACAACCTGGACATCATCAACATTACCAGAGTCAGCGAAGATACCAACCGCAAGCGGAATTTAGACCAAGACGACCCCCTAATGCTTTCCAATCAAGACCAAGAGAAACTACACGGTAATATCAATCACCAAGATATAACAATCATCAGCCTCACCCAGAACCAATGGACACCAGCTCCGGAAACACAGCTCATCGTCAGCCCACACATTTTAAATCTTTCAATCGCCCTCATAACCCCCCATGGAAAAGAGAACGAGAACCGAGTGAAAATTTTGTACAAACAAAACAATTGAGAAACAACAACATCATCACCAGAGAAGATGACAACAGCAGCACTATCGTAGAAACAGGTACTATAAATAATATACTTATTAAGAATTTAAACTAATAAATGGGTTGCCCCACATAACAATGAGTGATGGCGAGAAAACATATAATGTACTGGTAGACACTGGAGCAACCCATAATTATGTGTGAAAATCTTTAAAGTTTAATATAATTGAGAGGATAAAACCTATGGAAGTTATTTCGATGTATGGGACATCAATAATAGATACGAAACAAAGAATTAAATTTCTCGGCAAAGACATAGACTTTTTCGAGTTAGATTGAATAGGAAATTGTGATTTAATATTAGGATGGAAAGGAATGGATATATTAGGAGCAACAGTAAATAGGAAGGACTTGGCATTCACCGTGAATAAGGAGGAAGTTATGAATATTAATTATATTATAGGTAACGACACTTATAGGGAGAGGATTGACAAATTGATGAAGGAGAACAATGGCATAGGACCATTACCCTTCACGACAACTATAGAGGCCACAATAAGGACAAAGATGGATGAACCCATCTGGACGAAGCAATACCCATATCCCATAGCGGATAATGACTTCGTAAATAGGGAAATAAAAAGACGGTATTATTCAAAGAAGTAATAGACCATATAATTCTCCAATATGGACTGTGCCAAAAAAAGGCTTGGATGAAGATGTACGGCCAAAAAAGCGAATGGTGATAGACTTCCAAAAGTAAAATTCTCATACAATTACTGATCAATATATTATTCCTGATATATATTTATATCATAACCACATACAATACAAAACTTAGGGAAAGCGAAATATTTTACGACTTTAGATTTAGAATCCGGCTTCCATCAGGTTAGAATAAAAAAGGAAGACAGAGAAAAAACTGCTTTCTGTGTAAATGGCGGAAAATACGAATTTATACGTATGCCATTTGGATTAAAGAATGCATCATCCATATTCCAAAGGTGTGTCGACGACATCCTAAGAGAATACATAGGCAAAGTTTCATACGTTTACATAGATGACGTTTTGATCTACTCTTCATCACCAGAAGAACATATAAAACATATAGAAACTATATTCAGCGTATTAAGTAAAGCGACACTAAAGGTATCCGATGAAAAATCCAAATTCTTCCAGACAGAAATTGAATACTTAGGTCATATAATTAAACACAACAAAATCACCAATTGAAAATTATCCCCTCCCACAAACACTTAAGGACTTAAGAGGATTCCTGGGCATGACAGGATATTATAGAAAATTCGTGCAGGGGTACGCTAGAATTGCTAACCACTAACGGTGCATTTAAGAGGAGACAACGGACAAATAGGAAGAACTAAAAGCGCTAAAACAAAAATAGAATTAGACGACGCCGCTATACAGGGATTTAACAAATTAAAAAATTGTTTAAAGGAGCAGGCTGAACTCTTTCAACCCAATTACGATAAACCATTCGAACTGACCACAGACGCCTCCAACATAGCTATTGGAGCAGTGCTCAGTCAAATGAAAAACCCATATTCTTCCTCAGCCGAACACTGAGCAAAACAGAAGAAAATTATTCTACTAGCCATAATCTGGGCACTTCAAAAACTAAGAAATTATATTTATGGTACAACGGACCTCACTATCTACACTGACCATCAATCTTTAACTCATGCAATATCCGAAAAATCCCTAACCCAAAACTAAAACGTTGGAAAGCTATTATTGAAGACTTTGGAGCAAAACTGGTATACAAGCCCAGACACCAAAATGTAGTAGCTGACGCCTTGTCACGACAATGTATAAATACATCATCCATAGATACAGTTCATGCATCTGAAAGCTCATATACATAAATCATCAAACGAGTAAATCAACCTTTTAATGCATATGCCATTCAAATTGAACTTGTACCGAATAGGAGAATAAATGAAACACGAACTCGTACAATATTTTCGAACAAAGTCAGGCACACAGTAAACTTTACGAACGAACAAAACTTGATTACGGAACTAAAAAAGGTATTACAACCAAGCAAAATGACTGCAATACATACTACCGCAGAAAACATTTATGCACTAAGCCCTATTATTAAGAACACTTTCAGAACCGCAAACTTCGTATATACACCAAAAAAACTAACCGACGTTCAAGAAAAAGAAAAACAAGCCGATATAATTGAAAAAATACATAATAGAGCACACAGAGGCTATAGGAACAATATACGAGAGATACTTGAAAATTACTAATGGCCCGAAATAAAACAACAATGTAAGGCTTTTAATAATAAGTGTACACCCTGTCTATACGGTAAATATGAAAGGAATCGCACGAGAGAACCAGTAGGAGATTCTGACATACCAACAGAACCAGGTCAATACATATATATGGGCATATATTTCAATGGCAATAAAACATTTCTAGTCGCAATTGACAAATTCCCAAAATACATCACCCTGAGAGAAATTGATTCAAGAGAATATATGGCTGAGAAAATTGAAGAAGTTCTCACGAATAACTATCCAAACTGTACATCTATGAAAAATTAAAAAAGGCATCGGAAAAAACAATCGAAAGACTAAATCAAGGAACTAAGCATCGAACCTTTTCTCCAGATGAACAAATATTAGCAAAAATTAAAGGAGTAACAAGAAAGACGTCAGATATATTAAATATATTGTAAAGGAAGACCGTGAGTACACTGTCTTAACTACAAGGGAGAAGATTGTACATAAAAATAACATTAAAAACTACACTCTAAGTCATGATGATCATCTTCCTGATATTACTCGTAACGGCCGCGTCAGGAACCAAGGGAGACACGGAAATTAAAAACTTAGACGGACAAAAATATGTATTAACCAGGACTGATGATGTTTTTATATATAATGAACATTCATACACGTGGAAGAGGTATATAACTAATCTAACGAGAATATTTACACCATACAATAAAATTATTACGAGCAACTATAAGCCAACCACGGAGGAATTAATTTTGATAAAAAAAAGATAGAAAACCCGGAGGACCAACTTCAGGAACACAGAAACAAACGAGGATTAAACTTCCTAGGGTCAGCACTGAAATTCATCACTGGAATACCGGACCATGATGATTTTAAAAAATGGAAGAAGCAATAAATTTATTAATAAATAATAATGAAAAACAACGCAGAATTAACTCAAGGTTCGAGAGATTAATTGAATTACTACAAGGTCATAAATCGGAGAACCATCTCATCATTGAGCAAGTACATGAACAACTCCTTCTACTCGTTAGAACAATCAACGCTGCAAAAAGTAACAAATACTTGTCAGAATCCTTGGACATGAATTATATTAGAGAAATAATACAGCACGAATTAACTTCAATACCAATAATAAATATTTTGGAATACGCAGACATACACATAGCCAGGACAACAGATTCATTTATTGTCATCTATAAATACCCTATTTTAAATAATAAATGTAAACTTTTCAAAGTCACACCTATAAGCTTTAGGCATGGAAAATACAAACAGGTAATCAAGTTGCCCAATGCAACAAGGACTACGTCAGAGTAAAACAATGCAAGGATTTTTTAGGAATAAATATCTGTCAAGCAGAAAATGGAACAGAGACAGTAAGTGTACAGTCATTCAGGAGTACAACGACGGCTTACTAGAAATCGAAGAAGGTTTTATATTATTGACCGGTGACCATACAGTCGATAATATCACCACCACTGGTGTAACCTTAGTCACATACACGGACCAAGTCACAATAGACAGCAAGACCTATATAAATATTCATGGCAAAATAATTGAGGCAATACATTCAAAACATAACGAAGATTTTGAAATTGAAAAAATTCTCAGCTCAAACCGATACAACGCATTTGGCAACATCAACTCATTAAGGAAACTAATCATACCATATGAAGGACACCCTATAAGATCAGGTTTTTATACATTCATATTCATCACAACCATCTTTGCTATAGTCCTTATCGGAATGAAAATATACAAATACAGAGAAGCCGACGGGCAGAGCAATCGTTTAGAATTTATTATCAACAACAAGTTGAGAAATTTATCAGGGATCGGGACGCTCTCGTTTAAGTCAGGGGAGAGTTAACGTCACTAATATAAGGACTAATTCTTTGCTTGGAAAATATTTTCTTTATTCTTTTTTTTTCTATAACAGATATTTTCCTTTCTTTATCTTTATAATACATTATCGTAAATATATATTCTTTGTCTTTAAATATATTATCATAAACATATTCTCTTTGTAATAGATAAGTATTCTTAAATTTGTAAAACACATTTGTAAACACATATGTTAAAATGATAAACAAGATCACAAACTCAAGGATAAGAATTTTACAAATAATAAACAAGATCATAAAACTCTAAGAACCAATGCAGGCTCAATAAATATTTGCTACCTGCGTATTGCTTATCATTAATAAAGATAACCTAGTATATAAGGAACAATTTTGCTTAGGATTAAGTTAGTTAAGAACTTACCATCATAAGAAGAAGTGTGTTTAATTCAATAAAAAATATTAATAAAGAAAACGCATATGCGTTCGAAAAAATATTTTTTTTTGAGTAATTCGAAAACTTTAATTCGCGCTATTACCAATATGCTGATACCCAAAATACCAGCTACTCACCTGCTCTGCAACGTGACTAGATCGATTGACCGACGTTTAGTTATAAGAAAACTTAATTTATAAAGTTAATTTTAAAGTAATGTTCAAATAATAAAGTGTGGTTTTTAGCCAAAAACATATTTTTTTTAAACTTAAATAAATAATTTATTAACTTGTATATAAATTTCTAAATTAAAAATACAATGGTGTAAATGAACTTGACAGTATTTATAACAGCCAACACAGTTCGAAAATTTATATTTAGCATTTTTATTGTTGGTAGGATTAAGTACACTCAGGTCTAGTTTTATGCGGATTTTTTTATGCGAATTCGAATTTATGCGATGTTAAATGAAAATTTTTTTAGGTTTTTTACAGATTTTAAAATTTTATGATACTTTTTGATGATTTTGGTGATATCGAATCAATTCAAAAGCGTTGCAGAATGATTTGGAAGGAATTAGAATTTTTTATATGAAGATCGTTTTGTGCGAATTCAATTTATGCAATTTTTTTGGAAAGCATCTATAGCGTAGAACGAGACCTGAGTGTGTAATTATTATTAATATATACCGTTAGTTTAATATTATATTATATTGTATTATATTATCTATACTATATTATATTACATTTTTTATAATATCAAATAAATATAAATCTAATACTAACAATTATTTTAAGTATATAATTAGTATTATTATTAATATCTATTTAATAGAAAAATAGAATTAATTCTATTTAATAGAAAAATAGAATTAATTCTATTTAATAGAAAAATAGAATTAATTCTATTTAATAGCAAAATAGAATTAATTCAATTAAACTGCTCCAATATAAGAACCAATAAAACAATTAGTACATACATCCATAATTGGCCATTACAACCCTTCAGTCAGGATTGCGCCCTAGCTTCTCACACCACTTATGTCGTGTGTCCTAATTTTATACACAAGCGGCGGGACCTACAGTTTAAAGTCGACTCCGAACGACAGATTTTTTTGAGAAACTTTTCATGGCAATTTTATTTACTCTCAGAGTTTTTGCCAGAAATCTGCCGAGAGGAAGTCGTCGAAGAAATATTTTTCCATATTTAGTTTTTGATGTCTGACCGGGGATTTAAACCGTGAACCTACCTACTAGACTACGGCCACTCCTAGCGGATTGGATAATTGGGAAAATGAGTGTTCAATAGCACCTCTAGGGTCTTTTCTTGAGGCTGTCCACGCGCCATCGATTTGGGGGATTTAGACAACATCCTACAGAAACGCACCACAGCATCAACACCCTCGATACTTTCTCAGAAACTTATCCAGGTGTTCTTTTTGATCGCTTAATTTCGCTTTTATAGTCATTAAAATTGGATCTATATGCAGGATATAGTCAAAGAAGCTATAAGTAGCTTTGAGCTTTTTAAGTCGCTTGGTCTGGATGGTATATTTCCGGCTTTACTTCAGCATGTTGGTGTTATATTATACGAATACCTGGTGAACGTGTATGGAGATTGTCTCCGGTTGTGTAATATACCTGACGGTTGGAATGATGTGCTTGTGGTGTGGTGGAAAGCCGGTAAACCTAGTCACGTTGGACCCAAGGATTATAGGCCGATATCGCTCTTATCCTTTCTT
>QOCX01004023.1:0-14132 GCA_005959815.1 Sarcophaga bullata | reverse complement strand
TAAATTGGCAGTATAAACAAAGTTTATAATTTATAGAGTACGGTAAACGAAATAACATACATATTCCAACTATCAAAACTAAATTTGAAAATGCATATCGGATGGGCCATCTATCAATTTAAATTTGAACTCGTAATTATTTTGAATCTGGCAACACTTATGTCATTCTATTCTGTCACAAAATTCTGATATCTTTTCCATGAAGCATAATAAATTGATTTATGCTTGAGTACAACTTCGGATTTATTGGGGCCAACGAGAAACTGCACGATGAACATCTTTTCCGGATGAAGTTTATTTTCATCCTGTGGGTACGCTAATCAGCAGAACCCTACACGTGCTCTGATAGAAGCCATTGCACCATTACGAGCTGACAGTTTGACCATTACGGTCAATGGAGACACCTATCGCACTATGATAACCGATTCGTTTGTATTTGCTCTTCATGGTATTGAAGGGAACGATGTTTGGTTTCAACAGGATGGTGCAACTTGCCACACATCACATGCCAGAATCGATCTATTGCACCAAATATTTGATGGCTGTTTAATTAGCTGAAATGGTGGCATCAATTGGCTGACCAAAAGCTGCGATTTGACACTGTTGCACTATTTTCTATGGGGCGCAATTAAAGAAAGGTGTTATGCCAATAAATCAGACACAATTCAGCATTTGAAGGCCAACATTCGTGATGCCATTGCCTAGATACGAACTCATACACTTGAAAAGGCGCACGATAATTGGTCCGATCGATTGAGGTACAGTGAGGTTGGTCGCGGCACCCATATGAATGAAATAATATTCCGTTTCTTACCGAAGAAATCGTACTTCACAACAAAAAAAAATTGGCATAATTTCAAACCGTTTTTGTTTTATTGCATTTTAAAATTTAAACTTTTAAATGGCCCCACCCTATACATGATATATACGAAGCATATGCATTTATGAATAACACATGCTTCTGCAAAAGTGATTATAAAGTATTTTCGACCATATTGGTCGAGTATACCTAGAAGAGAGTGTACATATACGACTGCAAAGAAAGTTTTTGGAAGAAGTTCGCATATATTTAGTAGGAATATATTGTGAAAACATTCAATACCCTCACCATATACATTCAGTTATGACTGAGGATGTTGCAAAATACGCCAAACACCTCTAGTCATCACAGTTGTCAAACCAAGAAATCTGAGAAATGGCTGCGTCAACAAAAATCCATGAGGCGCATTATTAAGAATTATGTATCGTGGTAGCTATTATTAACAAGTAAAATAAGTGTTAACTGAGAACGCAATTGAACCGATATTTCTTGTAAAAAAGGATCATAACTTAGCTTCAGTCATGGTTTGGTGGAGTATCCCTTACGATACGGTCACGAGTTGCATTTCTACAAACAGGGCTTTCAGTAATAGGAAAAAATATTTTGAGGTGATGTAGAACCACTTACCAGCAGTTATACGTGCTTTTAAATTCGTACATACATAGATTCATACATAGTTGGCCACTACAACCCTTCAGTCAGAATTACAGTCTAGGTTCTCTCAAAGCACTTATGTTGTGTGTGTTTATTTTCTACATGAGTAGCAGGATCTGCAGTTTAAAGTCGACACCGAACGACAGATTTTTGAGAAACTTTTCATGGAAATTTTATTTACTCTCAGAGTATTTACCAACCTAGTACCTATTAGCCTACGGCGACTACAAATACGTACAGTGTTCGTAAGTACGACAATGTATACTGTTGACTTGGTTGTATCGTAACCAAGAACCCATACCCTTAAAAGTCTTGCAATATCTTAAAAAGAAAACTCTAGGCATTCATAGGCAATCTTCTATGTACTGTACATACTTCCAAGGGTACTTGGATAATGTTGTAGTTAAGCAATTACCATGATAGGATTACAGATAATACCGTTTATTTGAGAACAGTAAGTGGCGTAGAGTAAATGATCGATTTAAGAGCATGATCATCACATATGGAAGAATGGTGTGAACTGATAATTTAGATCATGAGTTTTGTTGTGGGCTTGTCTGTCGCAGGCGTATGCGACAAAAAGACGCAAAGCATAGCGGTTCTGCAAAGCTAACGTTGGCTGAAAATACCTAACCAATGTGATAGAGACAGTTCATGATGTCTATTTTCGAAATCAAACTGTTTTTTCTTCTTCCATTATAATGCCTTATATGTACCTAATAAGGGAAAAACAGTTTCCGTATCATCTCTTCACAGCAACTTTTCTTAAAGTCATTTACGATATAACATATGAGTGTCTTTAATGCAGTTGCTGCGCATTTTTCTTTAGAATTACAGCGGAATTTTCATGCAATAAAGTCATGGCGAGATTTTGTTTTTATTCTCCAACCGGGTGCTTTTCTTACTCTCATTAGCATTTAGTGTGCTACTACTGTTTGCGGCAGTAGTTTCACTCTTTCTAATTCGCTATTTGTATTGCTTCTGTTCTTACGCCGTGTCTTTCTTTACGAATTAAGTTGGCAACGTATTTTGTTGCAATAGTTCATGCAATTCGTATTTAAATACGTTACCACCAAGCTGTGCTAAGAGATTAAAATTATGTTACATTGTGTTACAATTCTCTACCAACACTTTGCTTTATTTTAGAGGGCGCTTAGCAGTTAGTTAAGCTTCTTCGTCAAAGCTAGTAAGTCATGCTATACAATATATTGCTTAATGACCTGTCATTATTAAATTAAAACTTAATACTCCACTGTGTATGAGGAGAAATGTACAACAAATTATGGAATTTCTTACTTAATTTAATTGTCAAAAATTTTACGATTTCATTTCATGCGGCATATTGACGTTTTGCTTGAAGCTACAGAAAAACAGAATTTATCATATACATTGTTATCGCAAAAAAAATGTGGATTTATTATGTCATGTATGGCACCTTCAACGATAACAATATTATTTGCAGTGTTGTATTGCAACTGTTTGTTCTTGACCCACACTCGCACACCACCACACACACACACAGTAAGGGAAATGCTTGTAAACAAAAACTTCACTTATGAAATACGAAATAAATTGTTGACTACGATTTTATTTGCATTTTAGAGAATTTCTTATCCTTTTTTTGTTGCTGTTTTTGTTTTTGTTTTTGGATTCAATTTTAAATCAAGCATGTGTATATGTATGTGTATGAGTATGTGTATGAGTATGACGTGAGAGTGCGTTATTTTACAAATTCAATATCGAATTTATTATATTGCCTTTATTTTGTTCTTTTTCGTTTTTTTTTTTTTTGCAAAAAAATTCTTTGTGTCTTTTGTTTTTGTTTTTTGTTGTGCTGATGAAATTTTATGGGTCAGCAATACAATTGCACTATCATCAAAAAGTTCGTTATCAACTCTGTTGTCATCTGACAGTGTTTTTTTTTTTCATTTGTTTTATACAACCAGCAACCACCAAGCAAATGAAAAAAAAAGAAGAAAAATATTTTTCTTTTTCTGTTCTATGCGAAATGAGAAGTAGTAGTAGTGGAAAACAAAAAGAAAATGAGTAGAAAAAAAAGAATTGTTCAAATGAAATCCAACTGTGTTGATGTGTTTTTTTTTGTCTTCATTTCGTTTTAGTTCTTTTGTTATTATTGTTGTTTTATTTTTAGATTTTTTTTTTTTTGTTTTTCTTTTTCGTATCATTTCTTTTATCACATTTTCATCAAAGTGCTTTACTGAAAGAGAAAAAAAAGAAAACCAAGAAAACAAACAAATAGAGACAAATAGGGTAAGTAAACAAGGCTTTGAATAATACATGCCAAACATTGGACCTGATTGTATGTGTAGACGTAGAAACAGTAGGACAAAGTCCAATGGGCAGACATCTATATGGAAAATTAAATCTTTCCTTATAAATAAAATTTCTCATTAATAATATTTGTTTATTGGGTCATTACAAAAGATATTAAACTTGCGACTAACAAGCCGTAAAATAACAAGCACCTTTTAGAAGGTTAAATAGCCATACTTACTATATCTATTAGTAAACGTTTAGAAAATTCTAATAAGAAACAGAAATAGTTTCGTCGACCCCAAAAAATTCCTTCACTCTTGCCTATGACTGTATGGTTTGCACCACAAATATGGAATTTCTTTATACACGCTAAACGTACTCGTTGGCATGCAATAGTAAATTCCATAGGATTAGTGATGACATTAGCATTCTGCTTTCCCATACATGCTCTCTAAAATACAACAAATCTTAAAAATTTCTGGAATACATTTGAAATACCTCTGTGCCAGAAGATGTGCTGTTATGATTACTTTCACAATATTGGTTAGTGGTGCACGATATACCTCCATGTCTTAAGAATACTCGGCTTAAGTTATCGATACATTGAAAAAATGCAATGTTTTTTCTTTTCAGCGATTGACATTTACCTGCAGAAATAAAACATCACAATTTATTTGAAATACATATTGCAAGACTTATATACTATATATGCCATGGTATTTTGATTAAAGTCTAGTGGTTTTGGATAGATATAGAAACGCGGATTTACTTTGGCCATATCATTTCGGATGAGAATCTCTCCTACAAAGTCTATTGTAAGCAGTGATGCGATTTTAATTCCGCGCATATAGAAGCTAGCGTCTGTAGAGCGGATTTGGGAGCCAATCCAAGGTAAGGATTTACACATCAGCGCTTACATTGTGACCTGACAAATCCAATTGCGCTGATAATGCCCTCCGTTAACTATCCCCAGCACAGTACGAAATAGCCTCGATGATTATTGAAGATGAACAAAACTGAATGGAAAATTTCTAAGAGCAGGACTACGAAAAGATTTTGCGCATGTTCGAATTAAGTATAATGAGCACAATCATATTTACAACGGCAATCGAATTTATACCTACTGAGACTATAATACGAAAAGTATTTTACTTAATTTAATTTAATTTTCTACCGTTTGAGGTTATGTCCTTGGACAGCTATTAGATCGAGAGATTTTCCTTGGTATATGGGAACCGGTTTGTCATAAGTCAATACTTATCCCACTTGCACCCCAAGAAAGAGCTTGTTGGGCTTAATTCTAACTGAATCTCGCAAATCAATTTGATGCATAAATATATAAAGGAGAGGATGCTTCATAAAGAGACAGACTCGAACTTATAATCATGCCATGCATTAAAAATACAAACGATGAAAGACATTCGAAATGAGGACAAATTGGGCAAATCGCTACATTTCTCAAAGGAACTAAAGCAACTAAGGGAACGTGAAGGAACTGTTTAGCTAGCCCAAACAAACTATCGGCAGAGTATTATTTCATATGATTTTGTAGATTTTCTTAACCATTACTGTAAATTTACCCCCTCCACCTCCCCCACGACGTTTAGCTTGGCAGCTCATATGTCCTTTAAATAATTTCATATTTTATCGCCATAAGGCATTATCCATGCATACTGAAATCGGTTTTTATTTTTCATAATTCGAAAGAAGTTACACAAAATAGCCGAGGTTTGAATTTAAAATTCTAATTAAAATTTATATTTCATTAAGGGTGAAGAGGCTGCCAGAAAGTGTGCTGGCTTTTTGTTTGCGCTTACTTGGATATATATAAGAGCTTCTTGGTTCAATCCTTTATTTCTTTACAGATTCATCTTAAGAAAACGATTATTAACAGAAAAATATATGTGCAAAAACGAAAGTGAAAGAAAACTTTTTTATATATATTCGTTTTTTTTATAAGTCTGTCATTCGAAGTCAACTGTAAAGTCCCGCCCACGCACAACATATTATTTCTCTCCTCTCCTCTTTTAGCGATTATATATGAACTTAAGGCCTTTTTATTATTTATAGACTGAAGGGTTGTGATGGTGAATTATGTATGTATATATGTATGTAAGGGAATCAGAAAATTAGAATGGCCAAATTTTATGTAGACAGTATTTATGACCAGCAAACATAGTGCCATCACTCGCTTTGTGTTCAATGATCGCCTAAATAAGATGGTCTTTCGACAAGTATTTTTTACAACCCTTGATTGTGGATTTGTTGGCATATGTTTAATGTTTCGTAGCAGGCAAGACATCCTCCTTTGACTGCTGTCGTTTAGGCGTTGTTAGCTTAAGCTGACCTCTCTATAAAAACGTATTTAGCCTACTTGAGACAAATTTTCTTCTGCTCAGTAAGCTCTTCGGCAGCTTTATTACCCAAAAGTATTATAATTCGTGTAGGCGCAACGCTTTGTGTTGGAAGGCTCTTTTGGAAAGAGTATGTGTGCCGTTGGAGTTCTGCAAAATAAATATTTTGCACCTGGAAATTCTATACAAAGATTATTTTATTCATTTGTTGATTTTTTTTTTTAATAATTTTATTAATTTTTAAATATTTTTAATAAATTTTCTTTATCAAAATTAATCTTATATCAAAAATAGATAACATGAAAGTTAATTTCTAAATTAAAAAAAAAATAACTCCAAATTCGTAAAGCAATTTATTAAACTTATGATCTTAATCTCTTTATTTGTTAGAACTATCAAAAAAAAAAAAAATAAATAAAGGAAAAAAAACCAAAAATAAACTATTTTATTACCACAGAATGGAATTGAAATAAATTAAAACCAAAACCGAAAACCAATAAATGACAAACTTTGAAACTAGAAAAGGATGTCCAATACAACGTATTACTTGTTTACTATTTCCAAAAGCTTCGGCCACATGCAGTCAAATATTATTGTATCTTACTGCATGAAAAAAAAAAAAAAAAAAAAAAAAGAAGAAGCAAGATTTCCAACAACACCAACAAGAAATTGTGAAAAAAAAAAAAAACAAGAGGAAAGGAAGAAATTTGTGCAGTTTATCTTGTTTATAGGTAAGGATTTGTGGTTTAAAAGGTAACCATTTTTGTACAGACTCGTTTAACTGGCATAGATGAATGGCTTGCAAGTGTAAGCAACCACAGGCAAACGATATGTTATCATAAAAAATTGTAACAAATATGAAGGCCAGAAAACAAGAAAAAAGGAAAATCGGTTAAAAATTTCAAAATTTAAAGAATTTATTGCCACTTGCAATGGAGTTGGGTAATTTGAGTCTGCAATTATTATTACGGCGATGTCTTAAACAAAACCCAAAAAAAAAAAAAAAAAAAAATAAAAAATATGCGACTAAAATACAAAAAATTAAATACACCCGAGTAACTACCAGCTAAGGTTGTTCACTAGGTTTGAGTAGAATTCAAAAAAATTTTTTTATATTTTCTCGAACCCCTCCAAAACTTGTTTTATTTGGACAAAAACTTTTTTTTTTTACTTTACGCAGAAATTTATTGATACACAAATTTTTCTGAACCCAATGGTCAAAATTTAACCTTATTGGAAAGGAGGACGATGGGGCCTTTTCACACATATAAATACATTATTATTATTTGACTAATATGCTATTGAGATTTGATGAGGTAACTTGACTAATTGCGAATATTTTCCATTATTTTTTTTCAAGTTTATCCGTTCATTAGTTGCAAACTTTAATTAAAAAATATGAGATAAGCAATGACATTCTGAAAGTGCATTATCTTTTGAAGAGATTGACATTTCGTTTTGATCAAACCGGATAAAAATTAGACGTACTATTATTTAAAGAGTCTAACAGTCTGAGTTATACTTCTTATATGATTTTGTTCAAACCGAAACTTTTAGTTCAATAATATTCAGAATTTTTGGTGCGGATTTTGAGTTGGTTTATCGGAAAATGTGTCAATTTCACATTTGAGCGACTACTAGCAAGTTGGCCTATATTTGACGCAAAGGGGAAATTAATTAATATTTTGCAAAAATCACCACTCTGGCTATGTTGTACAAACGTGAAATATTTGGACGCACTTTGGTGATAAGCAATCAAGATCCTTCAAAGAAATTTTGAAAATTTTTTAAAACTGTAAGTTACATTTGATAAAGATAACATATATACAAAATAAACACAAGCTATTTTTACTATTTAAATAGCAAACTTACTGTAATTTGTTGTCCGATTGATCAACAAGAATGTCAATCTCGGCCAACAAATATGCACTTTCATAATGCCATTACCTATCTTATATTTTTTAATTTAATTTTGCAATTGTGAATAGCTAAACTTGAAAAACGGAGAAATAAATCATATTTACAATTTACCCGATTTAAAACTCATAGGTTATTAGTTTTGAACAAAACGTTTGTGTATACCGTTGTAAAGGTTAATCTCTTCCCTTTCTAAAAAACATTGGGTTTTAAGGAATAGGTTCAAACATATTTTGGTAATCAATAATTTTGTGTGAAAAGATAAAAAAAAACAATTTTTGTCAAATAAAACAAGTTTTGGAGGGTTCGAGAAATATAAAAAAAGTATTTTGGATCCACTCAATCTTAGTGAAAAACCTTAGACTATTTGGAATTACTCGGGTGATTTTCACTTGTCGCACCGTGGTAGTTAATTCAAATAAAATAAGATGATTTCATTGAATATAATTTTTATTTTTCAAATACGAACAAGTATTTTAAAAAAGTTAAAATCTTCTCTCGATTAAGTTTGATAAAAGTATCCCTTAAAATGATATTTTTATTTCAGTTAAAGATGAGGAATCGGCCGTTTGGCGGTCAATGACTCCCCTATTGGCTTAGCTGGCTTCCAATCTTCTACCTTAATTATCAAGAGCGTTTTCTGACTTTTAAAACTGCTTGAACTCTTGTATACTTCCGATTTCCAAAATCTAAACAAAAAAAATATAGTCGCGTAGTCTAAATAGGTGGCAGGGCCTTGCTCAGATCGCTTTCCTTCCTTCTTGCGCTGGCTTTGGTTAGAACTTTGGTCGTGCAGGAACTGCGTCCAATCTGTGGCGTTACAAAGGGCCGCTATTGCTTGCTTACGTGAGTTTTTTGATATCAGAGTACCACTCTGACCTAACCTAAACTAGCCTAGTCTAGTGAGTAGTGTTTCTGGCTTATAGACATGAGAGGTTCAAATGCCCTATATACAAACAAAACGAAGATTTCAGCAGATTTCTAACAAAAACTCGACAAAGTAAATACAATTTGCTATGAAAAATCAGTGACCTTTTAAACTTTATGTTCCGTCACTGTATGTATCAAAAAAGACGATGGTGAGAAGGTTAGGTTGTAATCCTGTATGATTTTGGTTGTAATGATCAATTATGGAGTATTATATATGTAACAAAAAAAATCTAATTGTGTCCGAGGAAATAATTAAGATTTTCAACTTTTTCATTTAAAAGTTTAATTTTTTGCTTTTCCCATGTGATCAAATGGGCACCATCCTATTCTCTACGAATAAATCATCAAAATCTAACTACAAAATGTGTTGCATGATCTTTCCATTGCCGCTAATCGAATACTTAGTTCGTTCTTATTAAAAAAAATCAGTGCTTACCACCAAACCACACTACACCGTAACCTGTTTAAGACAACTCTTGGATTCATTTTGTTTACAAAAATTCCTATTTTTGTCGCTCCTCTCTTCTTTCTTCTTCTCTCTTCTCTTTCTCTCTCTCTCTTTCTCTCTCTCTCTCTTTTTATTTTTTTTTTTTTTTTTTTTTTTTTTTTTTTTGATGGACCAAACTGCATTGCTGACGTAATTCTTAGGTCAGCTGAACTTTTAAGCCTTGATCACAATGGCAACGGTGGCGAAGGGCTATTTTTGGTTCTCCGCAAACAGTTCTTCTCATGGCAATTTTGTCTTTATTCTCCCAGTTTTTGCAGAAAATCTGCTGAGTGCACATTGCGAAGGGAAATATTTTTTCATATTTTCGTTTTGCATTGTCTGACTTGGGGATTTGAAGCGTGTCCTCTCGTCTGATAATTAAACAAAACTAGTCTACTATACTACAGCTACTTCGGAACTTCATAGGCGCTTTATTCTCTAAGTGCACATTATGTGCTAAATTCAGTTACTGTTATCATTAACAGAAGTGGCTCAAACCTTAGCTTGATGGCGTTGTTATGACCGTTGGAGCATATGCTCTAACGAATTTGTTGCAATGCTATCAGCCAGATTACGACCTAGCTTCTCAAAACACTCATTGTTATGGTGGTGCGAGACGTTACATTTTTTTTTAACACTCAATTATGTATGTACATCCGGACTATGTATGTACATAAGAACGGACTGATACTGGCCCCAGTTTAATTTTTTTCATTTTTTTTTTTTTTTTTTTTTTTGTTCAATATTAAAGGAAGACTTGCAATAAATGAAATGCATATTGCATTCATCTTTTTCACCATTAAAGAAGTAATTTTTTGAGATAAGTAAATTAAAATAAATAAAAAATAATACAGATTTACTGTCATATTAAAATTTCTTTTGACAAGCAAGCATTTTTTTGTTATACGTTATTCGAAATCAAATAAAGAAATGAAATGAAATGAAATTAAATAAATGAAATAAAATGAAATAAAGTATGTAATTTAAATGTGTAAATTTTAATATTCATAATACTGGGTAAACATTATTATTTATTCTATAATAAACCACATTAAAAAGAGATTTACAATATCTTTGTATTTGTAACAACAGACAACAGTATAAACTGCATTCATAATGTTTCCTTTTCAATGCATTGACAAGAAAAGAAAAAGGAAAAAAAACAGAAATAAAATAAAATGTCCTACACACATGCACCATAGACACATGTACATACGTATGTATGCACAAGTATATATACACAGATAAGTTAAACAAACATTACACTTTTGTAAATTAAAATAAACAAAACTTATGAAAAAAAAAGAAAAAAGTATAAAGAAAGACTACAACGGAAAGTGTGGGGAGATAGTATGAAAGCCTATAGAAAAATAGGCGCCCATATTCGCTATTCGCCTGTACTGTTAGAAAGTGCAGTGAATTCATTAAATTTGATGAAGCACATGCTAAATGACATTGCAGACACAGTGTTTTTCATATAAATAATGACACATGAATACAAAGGCCAAAAAGAAAATGAAAAAAAGAAAACAAAAAAAAAATAAAAAAATGCCATGAAAAATGTTGAAATGTTGAACACAAAATAAAACATTTTAAAGAGAAACAAACGAATAAAATGGTGAAAAAGACAAGATTGTCTGACTGCAAAAGAAAGAGAAAAAGGGATGGGAAAGCAACAAGAACACAAGACCACAGGATATTATTTTGTAAGTACAATATTTACATTAAGGCTGATTTCGTACTACACACATACATACATATACGAACATGTAAAGGCATGCAAACCATTAAGCCAGCCTGTAGAAAACTTCATTACCACAGCTACGCAAATATATATAAAAAAAAAACCATGTACACTTATGTACATTGGTACATATGTATGTATGTATATATGTATGTATGTATGTGCAAATATGCATATTGAAATTATACAAGCAAAAAAAGGATTAAACTTTTATAAGCATGTTAGTTAGTCATATGTACACGTATATACATTACATATGTGTGGTGACTATGAGCTATGTATTTGTTTATCGAGTTACATACACATACAACGTATGTAGCATGTATAGGAAATGTTAACTTTGCATTACCCTCTTAACAAACAAACAAAAGGAACAAACAAACCAACAACAACAACTACAAAAAGCCAACAAAACAAGCAACAAACAAACAAAACAAAACAAAAATATAAGAAGAAGAAGAAAAATAAAAGTAACAAAACTATTCAGGCACAACAAACTTACAAAACGAAAACAAAAACAAAAACACTTCCGAGTGCAATGTAATCACCGGCGGCAATTTGTATGCCCTACATGACGCTAACAATGTCAGTTTGCATGCCATTCCATTGTAAAAGTTTGTGACAGCAGCTTCAATGGTAGATAGCCTGGACAAAAGGAAAAATCATACAATTTTCAAAAATGATCAGATGTTTACACACATCCTTTACATTTTGTTTAAGAAAAAGAAATAACGTTGAAATTACAAGATAAAATAATTGCTCAGTTCGGTTGTTCAGTTTGAATTGCTCTTTTATTCATAAATTGGGAAAGAAAGTGTATGAAGAGTATTTCTACGAAATTAGTAACTCAGCAGCGGGGGACAGTAACTAAACAGAAAAATAGCATACGAATATTATTTAACCTACTCAATCTAAATTAATTCGAAGAGTCTATAAAAAAAAATTGAAAATTAATAACGCCGTTAGAGATTATGGAATACTAGATAACATTGGAAATCACAGCGAAAACTTTTATGGACTTACAACACATCTGTGCGAAAAGAAGAATGCTTGTCTACAAGTTGGATAAAATACATGAATGTGAAGCTATTGCATTTGTCATCAAGCAATAGCGAACACCATTTACGGTAACAACATGGCTGTCGTCATTTTCGATGGAGTACGACGTGAAGACACCGTCAGCCCTTAAACGTTAACAAACAGTCCCTCTTTGTGGACGTATAGGCTTTGCAGCAATCATTAGTGGAGCGGCAAATGTCTCCATCATTCGCTTCACTTGAAAAGGTCAATATTCAACAGTTTTTAACTCAATTGATACTTGTAAGCGTGTAAAGTCAAACTTTTTTCACAATTCGCATCAGTAATGTTCGTAAGCTATTCAATTATTAAGGACAACAACAAGATGAGCTTGACAGTTATTCTGCTAAACCATTGTAAACAACAGCAAAGTTTTCCGCAAAAGGAACTGAGTGAACAGTTTGATGAAATTTCTGTCAATTTTGGAAAATTTGGACAGTTATACTGGTCAAAAAATCACGTAGGCCATGAAATTCATTTTGATTTGATAGTCCGTCTTTGTAGCGAATTGGAAGATGAGGGAAAGATATTACAAACCCTCACACTACCAAAGTTTTGTGTGAATTTCATCTAGAAGTGGCGAGATCTACAATTGAAAATCGATTCCGAACGACAGATTTTTAAGAAATTTGCGAAGACAAATAAATACCTATGGCGTCACGTCAGTGATATCAAAGCTACCACGCCTACCAAAGCAATAGTGTTTACTCGCAAAGTTTTTGTCAGAAAACTGACGGAAGAGAGTCGCTTAAAGATATATCTTCTCTAGACCCTCATCTAATTAGCCAACACACTATCTACTAAAGTACAGCGACTTCATGCGAGGACCTACACAGACACCCATAAAGCAATTAAGTTTTTGGTCGAAGTTTATGTTGAAAGTACATAACATGCATAATTATCAGGATTACGAACCAACTTCTTACACCATTGATGTTGTGTGTATTAATTTTATGCATGTGTGAAGGAACCTATAGTTTAAAGTCAATTTCGAACGACAGAATGTTTTCATGGTAATTTTGACATGCTGAAAGGATGTTGACGAAGAATATTTTTTGTTCAGACTGTTCGTTTTTTTGAAGGGTGTCCGACGACTGCGGTCATGCAGCCAATTATTTTCATATTCTTTCAGTCATCGGTGTGAGTCCAAATACAAAATACTCATTCGTCAGCATTAAGGCAGCTTTTTGCACGAAATATCTTTGCGTTCATACAAGCGCTCATTGAAGAGAAGATTGTTGCTCGCTGTTATTTAATCTGTTTCACAGGAATTCTATTCGATTCGATTCGATTCAAAATACGCCTTTGAAACATCATCATAGAGGCGTTTCCTACTAATACTATACTATACTACTGCCTGACCAATTTGTTTTTTGCAAAAGAAAAAACAAAGAATTAAGTTTTCTTTCTTTTTTTAATCAATTTTGCAATAACCTTTTCTCCTGTAACTTGAATCAATCTGATTTTGTTTGCATACCTGCAACAAAATAGAGCAAACCCTAGTCCATAACTATCCATAGAATCCTATCATTTGTACTATTTGATCAAAAAGTTTGTTAACAAATTTGCACTCATATTCACTTCACACATACATTTGCATATGTATGCAAAGAGACTTTGATTTGTTTCTATACAAGTTTAGATGAATTTTTCTTTCTTCTTCTTCTATTTCTATTTCTCTATCAATAGAGAATACAAAATTCGAATAGAAATCCATGAAAACTATGCAAAACTAAAGAGAACACATACGTATATAAACTAAGAATAGTCAAATATAAAGTATTCGTAAAAAATTTTTAAAAAAGTTTGTAAAAGTAAAACTTTTTTTATGTTGTTTTACCTTAAAGAATATTCCAAAGAAATAATTACAAA